>JBBPLE010000833.1:0-12559 GCA_038089675.1 Boletales sp. KT-2023b
AGCAAAATCTGCTTTTCATTACTTTTTCTACTTGTCGATACGGGCGTGATACTATCAATAAAAGCGCCTTTCACCCTTTCTATCAACTGTCCCAAGTATGAAAAAGCATCAGTTAAGCTGAGTACCTAGCTTGTTTCATCCTTGGCCTGCTTGTCGAAAAAGTATGACTAAGTTCGAATAAGCACCGTTAACCGCAGTGTCAAATTCCTGATGGCCTCATTCTATACCATACGTCCTTCGAGTAAACAGTCTCACCTCGCAGGGCGAGGTGACTGATTGACATTACCCCGTTGCCTAACTACGACCGTACTCTACCCTATTTAAAGGACCAGCTAAAGTAGCCAAGGAGGCAGGCTCGTTTGGAATACGATTGCTTTTATCACGTCTATTCCCGAAGCCTCTTCTCGTGTCGCTCAACCGTGACAATAAGGTAATACCGAGCCGCGACTCCCGACGCGCTAACGTACGTCGTTCGTGCCTCTCATTTGGGCTCAAGGGCACCATCGTCCGACGACGACATTGTCCCTCGGAGTCACAGCTGGGTTCATCCTCGGAACTCGCTAATCACGCTAATTACGCCCAAGGTGTGGACGGGGCGTTCGTTGTCAAGTATGTCAAAGAGTATAATGGCTGTCGAATTAGACATTCACTTACTTTTAATAGCGCAATAGGTCCATTTGTCTTGACCCGTGAACTGATGCCTGTCTTGAACCAGACGGCCGCAGAGCCAAACTCTGATGTTCGAGTCGCGGTGGTATGTCGGGTCAATTCGCAGCAGAACTCTGCGTCACTTACATATCTCCTAGGTTGCCTCGGAGGGTCACAGGATGGTTCCCGTAATCATTGTTTCTGCAGTCTCGATGATTCGAACAACAAATTCGAGAACGCTATCATATCGTGGTTTGCTCACTACAGTGAGTTCGGTTCGTGGTGAAATGCTTGCTGCCCATCCGAATCGTGCTGCCACAGCGTACTCAAAGTTGGCCAACACTCTGGATGCCTCGGAGTTGCAACGGAAACTCGCTGCACAAGGGTTGCCTATCACGGTCATGTCTATTCACAGTTTCACCCTGGAGCTGTTAACACATTCTCGCGCAAGCCGCAGTTAAAGGGGTTTTCTGGCTCGCGGAGACCCTTATCTATCCTTTCTTCGTCCACCAAGATGTTGGAGGGTACACGTCTGCCCATGCAGCTGGATCATATGACATTGCTTAAGACCCAGTCATGTACAAGGGTGCCAACTCGTTCATGTCGGTGTGATCAAGAAGCCAAACAAGCCAGGTAGCAACGAAGAGCTAACGAAGGAATTGTGGACAACCAGTAGTTTTACTTCTTCTCTACGGATTAACCTCGCAAAGCAAAATATAAGAAGTACCTTTAAACAGAAAATGCAACATTGCTGGCGGGTTTGTGCATACGCAGTTCTAACCTGCTAACGGGGCTGCAAGTCTGCTAGATTGATCGATCTTTACACGACTGATAATTTGCTTTAAAAATATTTTATTTTATCCCTGCTTTATAACTTGGGAAGCGATCACAGCATTACTAACCGAGCTTCGTGAATAGGTTGCAGGCGGCACCCCAGGAGAATTATGTAAAAGAAACTTGAGCGGTGAGTTCAAGTTTGCCTCTTTGGGACTGGGCTCTATGGATCCTGCAGAATCGCCATTGGAAACAGCTTTTTGCACGATATTCGCCTCTAAATCCGACCTTCAAACTTCTGCCGCATATCAACCGCGAGTCCTTATGAGGATGCTATCACTACATCGTCACATTGTCCAGGTGACCCTCACTGCCCCAGTGCTTCCTCTGGTTCCACAAGATATTTTAATTTTAGGTCGACCAATCCATCTCTGCATCACATGAATGAGCAGAGTCTATGATAGATGGGCGGTGAGCGGTTCTTTCTGGCCAGGCTTACTTGCATTGTCCGCGAGTTCAAGCCACACGTACGAACTGAAGTTTTGGTAAGTAAGAAAACACATCCTTTCTGCATTGTCTCGGAGCCGTCCAGTGCAAGTGACCGTCATTACCTTCAATTCATTTTGTTCGCTGCGCTTCCATCACAATTCCTCGACGCGGCTCGTGGCAGGTTGTCCAATAATACGTAGGTATAGAGCCTTCGTGCTGGAAGCCACGCGCACTCTACCCGTTGCTCACATACCGGGGAGCGACCGCCGAGATGATGCTTTGACCAAACACTGGAATCGGACCACATCATTAATTTCCGGTTTGTACACTATAAAGACAGAGCAGAAATGCTTCAACGCCATCAAGCGCCTAGATGTTCCCCTCTAGAGCCCTCCTGTTATTCATATTCATCTCCTTGTCCGCTGTAACGGCAAGGCCCCTCAGTCGCCACGGTGGCAAAACTACTCTCGGTTTCACAAGAACAGCCCGTGGGCTTGGCATCGGCCCAAGCATTCTTGACAAGGACCGCGCTCGCGCCTGGGCTATGAAAAATGCTGGTCACTTCAACAAGCGACAGGAGTCCATCTTCCCCATGAATAGCGATGTGACCTACACAGCTCAGGTCCAAGTCGGCAAAGGAGAATGCATGTGGATCAATTGTCACTATAGGCCATTAGGAACTGACCGCGTTTAGATACACTTCTGGTTGATACTGGGAGTTCCAACACGTGGGTGGGAGCAAACAACACGAATCCATACCAGCCGGGCCCCCAGAGTCATGATACTGGGAACGCTGTGGTATGTGTTTAATGTCTCCGTATTGTTTGGCCAAACTAAGGATTATGTGTAATCATAGCAAGTATTTTATGGCTCTGGATATTTCTTCGGAGAGGAGTGGTTCGATACCGTCGCACTCTCCTCTGGGCTAGTAATCGACCAGCAGTCCATCGGGGTGGCTAATCAGGCAGCCGGATTCGACACTTTTGATGGTATTCTCGGCTTGGGTCCTGTCGACCTGACCAGCGGTACCGTGACGAATACAGGCGTAGTTCCTACGGTCATGGATAACCTTAAAGCGCAAGCAACGATCTCAGAGGAAGTCCTCGGGATCTTCTTCGCCCCGACCTCCGTGAACCGTACGGGAGAAATTACGCTGGGGGGCTACGACAGTGACTTGACGACCAGCCCCGTAAACTACGTTCCGCTCACGACGACTTGGCCTGCATCAGAATACTGGGGTATCGACCAGTCCATCTTGTATGGCAACTCCACCGTTCTGTCGACGACCGCTGGCATCGTCGATACGGGAACCACGCTCATTCTCATCGCTTCAGGTGGGCAACGTGCCGTGCAATGCGCTGATCCCCACGCTGACGTCTCATGCAAAGATGCATTCAGTACGTACCAGAGCAAGACGGGCGCGATCGTGGACTCCCTGACCGGTCTCCTCACTATCACTTCCGACCAGTATGCCAATCTGGAACCACTGTCGTTCGAGATCGGGGGCACGACATACGCCCTCACGCCGGATGCGCAGACCTGGCCACGTTCGCTCAACGTTGCCATCGGCGGTAACCCCGACAGTATTTACCTTGTCGTCAATGACATTGGAATCCCGTCTGGGCAGGGCCTTGACTTTATCAACGGATATACCTTTTTGTGCGTCATGCCATCTGTGGACGGGATCGATCGTGGATGCTGATATGTTTGCCACGGCTCAGGGAGCGCTTCTACAGCGTGTTCGATACCCCCAACGGTCGAGTCGGCCTTGCAACGACCACCTACACCGACCTGGTGGCCAATCAAAATTAATTTGCTTGTCATGTGTTTGCATATCAAGAACCAAACGATACCACAGCAATTCCTTGGGCGACGGTTACGATCATCGTTGCTTTCTGATTGAGATGTTCATAGCGATGATGGATACAAAAGCGTCTACATGTGTTTTAGAAAGTGATACGGCTTGTTTTCCATGGGAACGTCAATTCTGCGAGAGCTCGAGCGTACAGCGATATCACGGTGTTTGATAGTGGATCGAGAGGTCATCCGGACAAGGTTCTATGGAAGGCTCGGAGAGATCTTCGTTGATTGGTGCCCCTCAAATTAGCATTTTCTGTGTCACGTCGATTATCTTCCGAATTGTACTGCAGTGTGTTGGCGTCACCTGCACGAAACGAAATGCGACGCGAGTTCAAGTCGGACTCGAGTGTACACAGAACGGTCGATGTTTGATGACAGGATGCGAAATTTGATAAAGATGTCACGGCGCGGATTGCCAGAACCAGTCTTGTTTCGAAATGTATGCCAATCTGTCACTCACCAAGCTGCCAGCCTGAGTGCCACACCGTGCCACAACAGAGGGCGGTCACAGAAATGAGGATGCGGGGAGTAATCCGAGGCTGGCACTCGGGACAGCGGAGACAGCGGAGCTTGCGTCCAAGTTGCCAGTCATTTCGGCCATCAAGGTTGACTAAAAGTTGACGCATGGGCCGTTCAATCGAGTCGCGCTGACGATGCAGCTGATGTCGACCGGCAACTGCGACCACCCCGCGCTTCGCCATGTAGTGTGATCCCGGTCGAAACGCCTCGATCTCGGTCTAGGCGTTACAAAATAGCCTAGGCCACGAAGCGCAGAATTGGGCCTGGAACGCGAGTGGTACCGTCACAGTTTCACACGGTGCGTCTAGGCGGAGAGACCATGTGTCAGTCGAAGAGTGATGTGAGATTTCCACCCGCAAGAAGTTTCCCCGTTCGCCAGTTCGGCACGCTCCATACCGTCCCTCCTCGATGACCCGCCCCTCCATCATTCGGTCGCACGTACACACGACTTCGGTCTTGTGTGTCACCATCACTACCGTCTTCCGACACCTGACCGCCCCGAATCATCTCGACGGCCGTGTCGTCCAACAACGCTGACGTGTTTGCTCCCGTGCAATCTGCAACCGCTATATCTGCTCGCGCCCAGTGACTGGCCACACCAGCACCGCATTCTCACTCACCTTCGTCTCGTACCCTTGTGGCAGCCCAGCCACAAAGTCGTGCACGTCCGCAGCCCTGGCTGCCCTTTCGATCTCGACCCCGGTCAGCCCCCCCGTCAATGTTCTCCCGAATCGTCCCTCGAACAACTTGGGAGTCTGACTCACGACCGCGACTTACGCCCGCAAGTGCCGCACGTACGTCCAGGGAAAACGGATGTTCGTGTTGTTTGGTATGTCGTTCATCCAGTGATTGTGTCGCCTGTTGACACGACTTGCGTATGTTCATAGGGTTAGTACGAGTACATACACACAAGCCAACACCATTGATAGCACCACCCGATTATTAGGGAGGCTGTAGCAGGCATCAGACGCGACTTGATCTCCTCAAGTCCTCGACATCTTGATGTGTCTTGCTTGGGCCATGCCGTGACTCGTGAGACGGCAATCGCATCTAGGGTTTGGCTTATAACCTTCGTTCATTCAATGATGCCAGTCGTGTGGTGGTTCATGTTGTCACCGTTCCCCTATCGACTACGTGCCTCCTAGTTGTGTAACTTGTGTCCCTCACTGCAGTCGGATGTGATGACGGTGCGTGCATCCGGTCCTCGAGCCTTATCAGACCACAAACCAGTCCTCACACTTTTGGATGGAGTAGTTGCACAACCATCATACTAAAATTGGGTAACTGATCCGATCTTTTTGTAGATAAAATACATTTGGGTCAGCAGACAATACTCCCTGAAACCACATGTCTAACGTCGCTCTGGAGCAAACCCTGGACACGCATTACTACGATATTCGTTCTCGCATGTATCTCGACCGTCTCCACAAACATATAGCGACGCCTGTCCAGGCTCGTTAATGCCGCCTGACTGCATGTATGTATGTGTACCACTAGCATCACATGGGTTAATCGCTGGTCGTTTCCCTATGTTACATGCTCTCTGTATGTTTACATAAAACATAGGATTTCGAGTCTTTGAGCTGGCTCAGACCACGCCTTGCGGTGAGAAGTTCTTCTTGACTGGCTCAGAACATTGGTGGTGGCCAACATGCATGCTGTGTCTTCGATCTCCCCTCAGGCTTAGGATACTTGAACCTTTCCACCCTCAACAGAGGCATGTAGGTGCCTGATATCTGCTCCTAAGTTCCCCGAACATGGAGATTTGTGAGCAGATATTGGAATTCAGACTTGTGGTTCCTCTGCCCTACTATGACATAGTGCGGTATTTCAGGAGACACCCAGGACAAATTTTCTCAGCGATCACCACAGATCTACACGACGATCAGATGGGATCAGGGCTTCTACTAGTAAGCATCAGAGTTGTAAATCATACTTCGTCATCTCTCGACGCGACCTGTCTACGGATCCAGGATCATCCATCTTCGTACGCACCACCTACAAGCACTCTCACGAAGACCTACGACGTCGCCTTTGCTTCCTCGTGCGCAGGCGCTGGCCTGAGACCCTCGTCAGTGCCACAGAAAAAGGGCACACAGGGCACGCACTCGTAGTCACAGTTTACGCTTGCCGTCCACTGATGAATCAGATCGTGCACCGCCGTATCCACCTTTGCCGCAGGCTGCGCCTCCCAGGGATCCGTATCGATGCGCCACGCGTACTGCGGCGCATCAGAGCGCGCTTCGCCGAGCACGGCGCCCACAGATGCGTGCAGGTGATCACGCACGCCCACAACGTGTCCCCTGAGACCACACAGGAGCCGCGCCACGGCGAGCGCAACCGTGGGCGATGCCAGATCAAGTGCGACGGGCGTGTCGATCGCGCCGAGATGCACGCGAGGCTGCGGATGAAGTCATTTTCGGATCGTGAGCAGGACATGTGGACGTACCAGGACGCGATCTGGCGTGTCTTCCGCAAGCCATCCGACGTACAGCTGGATCGTGGTCTCGTACTTGGAAAACTCGATTGCCAGGAGCGGGTCTGCAATGTGCCATACGCGCCGCTGGTAGAGGAAGCTGGAAACGAGCACCGGGAGGTCATCGCCTTCGGCCATGCAGAGCACGGGCACGAGGCATATGGACGGGGGTACCGCGGGCGGGGCGCGAGCGACAAAGTAAGCCTCGAACTGGGGTGGGAGGGTCGTTTTTTCAGTTTCTTTTACGGTTTCCTTGGGTGTACAGGACCGGTTGAGGGATTCGGACGTGGCAGGACGAGAGTGCCTAAACAAGGACGACTCGTGATTGTAGGTGTCCGTAGATCCTTCCACCTCGTCTTCTTCGTCAGAGGGTGGATGGTCAGCGACGGGATCCGAAGCGGGCATCTCCTCATGGACTGCGAGGATGAGCGGTGCGGGTAGACTCTTGTGCATGTATTTCAAAATCGGGATCGTTTGCCCGCTGAAATGGCGCGGAAAGACCACTGGCACATCGTCCCTGGCGTGTGGCCATATGGCTCATGCAATGACATAGTGATAAACACAACTCACATGGAATAAATCTCGGGCGCAACGTTCAAGAGCACGTCGCTCACGAGGACGGCGAGAAAGGACTCTTTTGGATACGGTGTCTGCGTCCGGTACTCGACGTCGACCACGGCGCGGATCCGGGCACAGTCCGTGAGGGCGGTGTTGAACACAGAGCGCAGGGGTTGCTCAAGATCGTCGTCGATGAGAGCGTCCGTACTGTCCCAGAGCGCCTCCAGACGAGCGACATCATCCGAGATGCGAAGGTGATCAAGCAAATCGAGCGCACGTGCGTCGATATACGGCACAGGTCCCTTCAGGGAAAGGTGAACTCAAGACGCTGTCAGCTCGCTTCGATGCTTACCGACCGCAGCCATCGTGGCAATTTCAGGTTGCTCTGTAGAGAACGGACGAAGGTTTGTACGTTTGAAGGCCACGATGACGCGTCCTCGTCATCATGATAACAGACATCTTCCCTGATGAGCTCCACGTACGATGCCATACGGATGGTTGACAGGCAAAACAGGTGAAAACAAGAAGAACAGGATGTCACTGTCAGTTGTACTGCAGCCGGGCGGAGTGTGATCGTGGTACATCTTCAATGATGAGAATATATGGAGTAGAATCAACTTTTTACAAGAAGGGCTGGCATCTTCGACGCACAGACGCCAAGACAACACATATCGTCTTGCTGCAGAATAGCGGCTAGTACGGCTACGACATGGCCGTCCGTCCGCACGCCTTACACAGGCACGTTGGTGATTCCGACCGCTTTGAGGAACCCGACGGATGCGGTGAGGTTCATCCGAGGCCGACAGGCGCCTTTCATGACATTGTCCGACACCTTGTTATACTCGGGGGTCAGGCTAGGCAAGTCGAGTCGTGAAGATGGAGCTTGCGCGCAATCATGATGCAACATCATCCAGACCAACGTATCCATACTGTGAGTCCGGAGTCGCAAGAAACTGGCGCGGCGAGAGATACAGCTCACGCGCCTGTTGTACTTACTAGTCAGGGTCCCAGACTAGTTAACTACCCCTTGGGTACTCGAACCCACTCGAATCCAACCCGCCCGACCCGCAGGTTGCCCACCCAGGGTACCTAGGTAACCCCCTACCCATCGTTATGTCATACCGAAACTTAGTGGCCTGATTGACGTTCGGGAAAGGGTCGCACGCTCTTTGCGCAGAGCTCCTTGGGTTAACCCCTATTGTCACCTAGGGGGAACTAGAGACCCCGGCAGTATACACGGAGGCTGAAGTTGGTGGGGTGCGGTGGCAGCGAGGACCCAAAGCTGACAGTGAGTGGGGTTAGCTGATCAGTAGCAGCTCTTGCTCGGCTACGGGAGTACAAGAGTCCCGACGTGGTGGGCAGCGAGGTTGGAGGTATTACATGTCGGTTGGAGGGTGGGAGGTGAGAGACGGAGTGGCTGAAGGTGCTCATTCGTTGTGCTCGCTTCGTTCATGGGATCACACTTGCTCAATGGCTCGGCTGGACGTGAGGATACCGTCTGATTCGAGAGGCTCAAGGTCATACCTGAGACCCTGGAGACAATCGAAGAAGTAGGTGACAGTCGGTGGGTACGAAGAAGGATAGCCCGCTTCAGTGGTTGCAGGCTATGTCGATGCACCCGGCTTTGGCATGTTCGTCTCCCATGAACTTGTCGAGTTCAATTGACAATAGGCTTGGCAAGTTTCTTGTTGACCCGGCGATTGAGGCGCGTGATTGCGTCGGACTGAAACAGACTTTTCGCTGAGGAGGACGCCATGCGGGTAGTTATATATCATACCCATAATGCATTTGTTGCTGGCGCTCCCACAGGCTCCCGGAATACATAGGCTCTCGCAAACCCCTGCGCCTGCATTCCCTCGAATTCAGCATCGTCCTATTAGGTGGTCGCTACGTTCTTGGCTTCGGGTGCGTCTTCCTTGAGTTCAATGGCAGGTTACGGAGGTGGCTGCCATTTGCGACGGGTCCGACATATGGAAACGAATGTCCATATCCCGAGATACAGCATGCCAGTGGTCTTGGTGACGCCCCGGATAGGGCTTGGTAGAGGTATATGGGCATTGGCGGGCGAAGGATCGCCCCATTGTGGCGCAAGGCACGAGCACAGCCACAATAGCAAGTCTTCGAATGAACGGCGCGGCGCCTGTTCTTTGGAATCCCCTTGCATGAAAGATTCTTCTCCTTTCTCCTTTTCCTCGCTCCTTTCTCATCATTCTCTTGGTGTTTCCAGATGTTCGTACAAAATGTCAAAACACCCCGTGTTCACCCAGGCCCAGAACAAGGTCAACTACCAACCAACTCGACAAAGAGATCCTTATTGCCGCTCTTTGCTTTTCCTGGTCGATTCTGACTCCGTGATAGCTCTCAAAGTACCAGGTGGTGAACACGGTTGAGCAACACACCCAGGTGCCCAAGACCATTTTCGCCGCCTGCCCAGCCCATGGTCAAACGGATTTGATCATGTGAGAGGGAGCGTGGCATGTGAATGTGTGACTTGCTGCGGAGTGGTGACTTGTGGGTGGGTCTAGACTGTGTCCGTATCGGGACGAGAAAATGCTTGGACTGCAGATCATCATGATGTTTGAAACGGCGCGCCTGACGTATCTTGGACGTCGAAAACCAGTCCATTGCACGTCCTGTATATCACTCAAGTACTGCAGGGATCTGCGTAGTGAAGGACGTGTTCGCCCCGACGTGCGATGCGATACGTCATCGTATGCGGATTGAAAGGTCAAGCCACAGGACAGGACACGAATACCCTCAGTGGGTACTAGTGGGTAGCCTACGTAAGCGGAGAAACGAAGCGGCGTAGGGTGTAGTCTGCGCGAGGTGCCCGCTCGTGATGGCGTGCGGAAAGGAAACGGAATTTTAGTGTGTTAGTTACATGTGGGGTGTTATTGTGTAATGCTATGGTAGTTATTGAGTGGTTGGGCAAACCTGGAGGGTTTGGCCAGAGGCTGGCCTGATCTGTGGATGGCAAGATGAGCTGTGACCCAAATGGTAGGAGCTTGTGATGTGGCTAGCACAGCTTGTGGCCCATCCAGTAGGAGCAGGCAAGGGACTCACTCAGTGGACCGGCGGCATGGTGATGCAACAGAAGTTCTCAAGGAGGAGGGGTTGACTTTGCAGGAAAGGTGCGAGTATGAGGGTGTGTGTTGAATGGACTCTGTGTTACATACATAGTAATTAGTTCACACATCATATGTATTTACTTTCGGACTCAGCAGAGCTGAGTTCTAATCGATTCTTCATTTGATACCACCATCACCCGTTGTCATCATGCAACCCAACCAACCCAGGTATGTGAGAGACCTTCCCATGTATGTAACATGCGTACTCGCAACAGGTTATGAGCCCCAAGCAGGCTGGCAGTGTCTACACACAGCCTCCCTGCTCTCTCATCCTTATCTGACCGTTGGTCGGTGCAGATTCAGTTTCGCCCATCATTCAGGTGCCTTTGGGGTGTGGATTAAGTTCCACCCCTGAATGGTGAACGTTTCAAGCCATCTGTGCAGATTAAGTTCCACCAGACACTCTGCAAAGCGAAAGCCACACAGAGCAGCCGCTCTCCATCTCAAAACAAGGGGAGACTCTGTCCCCCAAGTTTTTGGGCTCTGGATGTTCAGCGATGCAGTTCCAACCTGTCCCTTTTACTCATTGTTTAAGGTACCTATGCTAACGTCTAACCCCTGCCAGATTTCAACCATGTCTTCCACCTCCCTCTCCACCATCGTCAAGCTCAACAGCATGAACTATTGCGCCTGGTGGTCCCAGATGGACGACTACCTCCGCTCCATCAGGGTCTATTCCCACATTATGAAGCTTTGCCCCACTGTCCCTGTTGCAACTGTAGAGGTCAAAGACAGCAATGGCCACGTGACCCAAGCTGCCTACACGCCTCCGGCTGATGAAGTCCATCGCGCTGAAGAGAAGCAGGAGGACTGGGACAAGGACGACAACAAGGCCACTGGCGCCATCGCACTCACTTGCGAACATCATGTTCGCGAGTGCGGCATCAACTTCAGCGATCATGCTGAAAACATCCTCATCAAACTCGAGAAACGGTTCGACAACCCCACCGTCTCCTTCACCATCATGGAGTTTAAAGCCCTCATGGGCCTCCAGATCCCCGACAACAATTCGCTGGTGTCAACTTTCTCAAAGCTCAACACCCTCTTCTCCTGGCTATCTGACTTTGGGTATCTGGTTGATGACAAAATAAAGTTGTTAATCATAATCTCCAAGATCCTGAAGTATGCTGACCACGTTGCCACTGCCATCACCGCTGCGAAGCCCAAAGTCAATTTGGCTGGCATAGTTGTCAAGACAGTTCCTACTGTCGAGGAGATTTCCCGACAAGTTGAAGTGTCATGACAAATGTACGTGCAGCGCCGTCCCGCCAAGGACTCCCGGCCTCAACAGGCCAACAAAGTCAGCGCCGTCAAACAGCAGCAGGGGGAACCCCAGTTCTCCCAGCAGCAGCAACAACAACAAGGTGGCTCCTCTTCCAAGGGGAATACCAACCAGAAAGCACAGAAGGGCAACCGCTCTGAAAAGGGCAAGGAAAAATGCAAGGAGAAGAAGAAGACCTGCAAGGAGAAGAAGCAGGCAGAGGCTGCACAAGCCTCAGCCTCCTTTGCCTTCACCTCCGCCACCATTATCGCCCCTGCCACCACCATGTTCACAACGCCCATCCCTGACTCCTGCTGCAACACGCACACGTCCAGCATGACCCACTATGGGCTGCCAGCGTTTCCTCTAACCAAGGAAACTGTCTCCCTCGCATGACACCTCGAGGTCCCTGCGACCTCCTCCACTCTCTGCAACCTTGAACTGGTTGCATCCCACTGCTCCAAGCATGCTCGCACGGAGCAATCCCTCTCCGACTGCCTCTCCACCCCACTTTCCGAATGGATTGCGGAAGTTCCACTTGCCGGAACAACTGGCATAATGGAGGTCAACGAGGACATTGTAAGTCTAGGTGAAGATGCCTATGATGAATACATCGAGGGCTTCTTTATGGAGTCCACATCACAGTGCGTATCCTTCTTCCCATCTACATCAGGTACTGACGAGCAATTAAATTTGTCGCAGGTAAATCGTATGTACACGTTTCCTGTAGTAGATAGTTCAAATAAATCTGCTACACATGAATTTGCACAGTGTGACACATGCAGTAAGGACAGCAAAGGAAAGGAAAAAGTGCACAACCACAAGGTCCCATTGGACATGTGGCTG
>JBBPLE010000834.1:2282-12468 GCA_038089675.1 Boletales sp. KT-2023b
GTCTGCCACATCTCCCATCTCTGTCTCATCTAGTTCCCCTACTCCCCCCCCCCCATCAGCTCCCCTTCTGCCTCCCCAGTCATGCCCCCTTCCACCACCACCACTATTGAGGAGCAAATCCTCCAAATCACATTATGCATCCCCAACACAGTCCTAGATGACTTAACCACCAGCCCCATCGTCCAGCAACCTACTCCCACCTCCTCTACCCCCACTTCCCCCCCAGGACTTCCCAAATGCCCACCATTCCCTCCCTCTGTCCCTGTCCACATCCACCATCTCCATTGTCCCAACCACCACATCCTCTTCACCCACATACTCTCCCAGGAAGCCCCCCACTCTGCTTTAGAACAACATCTGGCTTACCAAATGTCCTCGGAAGTCATTGCTGCCATTGCAACTTTTGACAAAACAGCCTCCCTCATTTGAAACCTTTCAATCACCTACCGATCTTCTGACACCCTGCTCTGGACCATAGTAGGCCAACTAAGGGAAAAGGCATTGGACAACCTATACCATCTAGGCTTTGGTCACTTCATCAAACATACCCTACCCTATGGTACTATCATGGAGGTCATCACCACCATTGCCCTCAATCTCATCACTGAAGAACAATGAGCCTATCTGTATGGGTGACCTGCATTCACTCCTTGAGTTCCCCCATCCTTAACAGACTACCTCATCCCCATCCATCATTTTTGCAACCACCCCATCAAAAACCAGGAAAATACACCCCCAATCACCACTGACTTCCATCCCCACCACACCCCCACCAGCTTACAAGCTGCAGCCACTTTCATGGACCTATCCAGGTGCAATGCTTCCACTTGACTTCCTACCCTGCACCCAAATACCAGCACCATCCTCTCAGACATGGGAGCCACCACTAATTGGGATAAGGTGCCTGTGCCCCCTCCTTCCAATCCCTCTCGCTGCAATTGATGCCATCACCACAGGCATCACACCCTTGACTGTAGACAGCATCACTGTGATCATTGCTGACGACAAGCCCTGGGACATGCTTGTCGATCCTGCCCCAACTGCCCCTGCCCTCAGTGCACTAACAACTGGGGAACCAACCCCGACAACATCCCCACCATTAACCACCATGGATGTGAAAAATGCAGCTCCCTCCATGGCCATAATTGGGGGTGTACAGACTACTACCATGGATGGCAGGACATGTGGGGAGATGATGATGTGGTCACCAATGAGGAAGTCACCTATGACTAAAGCAAATCCAGTGGCTTTGCCATACAAAGGAGGTAATGTTACGATCGGTGATGACCCCCTATCTTTTCTTTCCCTGTTACATAATAATCTGTCTCAGTCTTCTTTTGATTCTTTCACTATGCAACATGGTAACATTGATCTCCCTTCATGTTCTAAACTTTACCATGTCTACTTATGCCTACTATCTGTTACGATTCACTTCTTTTCTCTTCTTATTCATTGATATGATGAACCGGCCCGACCTGGTACCTTTACTTTCTTTAGAGTGCTCTAGAACATGCAACGTGTTTGTCGCACACCTTTCATTTCCACTTCTCTATTTTTTTATCAATGCTTCGATTTCTCATGGAAGGTTCTATCTTTCTTTGCTTAGTAACAAACCTTCCATGACCTTCTATCAGTTTCTATTCTTCACAGTACTTAAAGCCATCGCTCTACTCGATGTATCCTTAGCTTAGTCCTGCTCAATTCTACCTTGAACTCTTTGAATCTCCTCATCGACCTCATTGTTGGATGACCCCTTTGAATCTCCTTGTCAACCTCATCATTGGACGACCCCTTTGAACCTCCTTTGTTGACTCTATTGTTGGACAACCCCTTTGAACCTCCTTCGTCGACTCTATCATCAGACAACTCTCTTGTTCTCCTTCATTGACCTCATTGTCGAAGGACTCCTTGACTTTTTGGCAAGCATCCCTTGTCCGAATACCTTGAACCTTTGACCCACTGTCAGTTCTTTGAGCCTATGCTCGTTCCTACCCGGACCAAGCATAACACTATCTATTTTTACTTAGAGATCCCTGATAGATTTCCTATGCATCTCCATTTGTGCAGCCTGCACTATTTATTTCTCTTATTTCTCATCACCATACATAGCTCTTGATCACAGCACCTCTGCACAGTCTTGCATAGTGTTATACTTAGCATCCGCAGCCTTATGGCTATCCAATGATTCATAGTGACTCAGTATGACTAGCACTACTTAGTATAAATACTGGCCATTCATGTACAGTAGAGTCCTAAGCAATTCCTACCTTAGGTTTTTGCCTTCAAAAACTCTCTAGTCCTCCTCTGAGTTCAGCCCTAAGTCTGGCCTTAGTGCCTTCTCTTCATCATTCTCCATCTTCAGCCACCCAGAACCTCTATGATCCTTCTGGGAGATCCCTGATGTCATCTGACATAACCATGTACCTTCATCCACCGGAACCTTTGATCTTCATCTCCAGAGTCCCTGACTTATGTCAGTACATCATCTCTAGCCCCTGTCCATGATCTAGGTGATTACTGCTAGGTCTATGCTTGTTCCTACCTAGACCAAGTGTAACACCATTGCAATAACAAGTATCTTCAAATTCAACTAGAAGCCTTGGCCATTAAAAAATGTATTCATAAACACCTTCAAGATCAAAAGTTTGAGATTGAACATATTGAACAACAGTATCGGTTAACTGTCAATGGTGGGTCTGCTTATTCATTGTATAATACTTCATAGCTGAGTAATCTTTATACATAGAACAAAAACTTCAATCCAATATAGGCTTGTCTCTTCAAAGACACATGCAGCCAATCTCATGCTTGGTCTCCAAATACAATAAACAATGTGAGGAATTAGCAGCTCTAATCAGACAACAAAAAGCTTCTCATGCAGCTATACCCCCTATTCCCATTTCTCATCAAGGATTATGGCATTTGGATGTGGATGATGATATATGACAAGATGTAGGATTGGTGGATAATTCAATTCATCCTCCATCTTGGTTGTGTGATGATGATGTTCACATGGGTATCAAAAGTCTTTTGGATTATGACTGGTGTGTTGAAGAAGAATTGAGACTTCAGCAGGAGAGGTGTAATCTTCAAGAGTGGACTACTACTCAGTAGAAGTCATTGGAGAAGATTGGACAGAGATTAGGTTTGGAATTTTACTTACAACTTATAAATTATCTAATATCTTTTAGCTAGGAACAGTGATTGGGATACAGCATATATGATTGATATCAAAAAGCTGGAACTTCATCATATGCTATCTAACTGGCAAGAGCAGGTTCAAACAATTATGCCTGTAAGACCTATGCCTATGGACTGGGGACTTCATTCAAGTGAAGAGTTTATGGAAACCATCATCAAGGATTCAGAAGTACAATCTGAGGATGATTGGAAGTCAGAAGAAAATAGTGAAGATGATGAGATGTCTGATGTGTTACACTTGGTCCAGGTAGGAACGAGCGTAGGCTCAAAGAACTAACTGTAGGTCAAGGGTTCAAGGTATTCAGACAAGGGGTGCTTGCCAAAAGGGGTCAAAGGAGGTGTCCAACAATGAGGTCGACAGAGGAGACCAAGGGGATCATCCAACAATAGAGTCAATGAAGGAGTTCAAGGGGTTTGTCTGACGATAGAGTCGACAAAGAAGTTCAAAGGAATCGTCCAACAATAAAGTTGATGAAGAAGTTCAAAGGAATCGTCCAATGATAAAGTCGATGATGGAGATCAAGGGAGTCGTCTGACAAATAAGTTGATGAAGAGGTTCAAAGCATTTGTCCAACGACAGAGTCAACGAAGAGGTTCAAAGTGTTTGTCCAACAACAGAGTCGACAAAGAGGTTCAAGGGGTTCAAGGTAGAATTGAGCAGGACTAAGCTAAGGATACATCGAGTAGAGCGATGGCTTAAGTACTGTGAAGAATAGAAACTGATAGAGGGTTATGGAAGGTTTGTTACTAAGCAAAGAAAGATAGAACTTTCCATGAGAAATCGAAGCATTGATAACAAAAATAGAGAAGTGGAAATGAAAGGTGTGCGATGAACATGTTGCATGTTCTAGAGCACTCTAAAGAAAGTAAAGATACCGGGTCGGGCCGGTTCATCATATGAACAAACAAGAAGAGAGAAGAAGTGAATTGTAACATTACCCCTGGAGTACATTCGAAGTCACGACAAAGAATAAAATCAAAAGAAAGAATTAGAAATCCATGCACCTATCTCCACCAGGGGAACCAGTCATATTAGCATATGCTGAGTCATTGTATCCTGGGTCATTATCGTTCAGGTCAAGATCAGTGAGTTCAAGGTCAGGGGAGGAATGACGATGATGTTGACGAGGATGGGGGGTTCGGTGACGATGATAAGAGGGAGAAGGAACTGGTCTGGGAGCCAAGCCAGAACTAGAGGTCAGGAGGTCAGAGAGTCATTCAATGAGGGGTTGGGGTGGACCAGAACACCTAGAACATGTGGAAGAAGCTGAAGAGGAGGAAGAGCCTACAGGGTTAAGGGTATGAGGACGAGGGCAGCAGGGACAGTGATGTTGGGTGTGACCAGGACAGTGGTGGGCACAGTGGGGGCAGATGTAATATGGACAATTGATACAGATGTGGGAGAGTCGGTGGCAGTGGAAGCAGGCCCGACTGTAGAGGTAATGATCAGGAGAGAGAGGTATATTACGTTGTCCATCCCAACTGACTTCAGCTTGCTCCATGATGGCTAATTCCTCGAGGGTGAGGGGTTTTTCAGAAGCTTCTAGGGAGAGGTTCTGGTAGGGGTAGCATCATTCATTGAGTTCTTGGGTGTAACGTAGAACGTCCTTAGCTAGTTTGTCCATTTCTAGCTGATGCATGACAGAAAGGACAAGGTTGGTAAGCTTAGTGTGGGTTTCATGGAGAGTGGCAACGTGTTCTGTAGGGTAATCGGACATCTGGTTGGTGAGGGGATAGAGGGTATGGATTTCCTGGAAGAGGAGAAGGAGGGTGTCAAGGGGGGAGAAGGGTTCTAAATGGGCACAAAGGGGGATAAGAAGGTGGGGGGTTTCAAGGAGGAGCATAAGGGAGGACTGTTCAGTAATGGGGAAAGGGTCAGGGCGGATATGCTGAGCATAGAGGGGTAATTCGACCGAGATGACTGGGTTTGGGTCAAGGATGGGGAGATGTAGCAGGGGAGACATAGGTTGGGGAATACCCAGGTTGTAATTAGTGGAATCGAGGTCTTGGATACGATAGAGTAGGGGGGTGGTCCAGCCAGTGGTAGCAGTGGTGGGAGAGGGGGATCTAGCGGGAGCAGACATGTCTGGGTTTCATGGGTGGTATGGAGGATGGAGAGGGGAAGACATGAGGGTGGAGAGTCTTATACTCAGATAGGATTTCCTTGGCATGGTTAAACTCTGATTCAGGTAACCAGGAGTCTTCTTTGGCCGAATATCCCTTCCAGCAGACTAGGAATTTTCAGTTGTTCGGGGTTCCACAATGTCGGATTATCTTTTCCATTTCGTATTCCTCTTCCCTGTTGATAAGGTCAGGTGGAGGGGAGGGGAAGTTCAGTCCGTGTACGTCATTTTTGCAATAGGGCGATAACAGGGATGCATGGAAGACCGGGTGTATTTTCCATGTATGTAGGAGGCGGAGTTTATAGGTAAGGGAAGAAAGGACCTGGGTAATGGTAAATGGGCCTTCTCGCTTGGGGGCAAACTTCGGATGGGAGATAAGGCATTTTAGATTTTTGGCTTCTAGCCAAACCTTGTCACCTTTACAGAAAGGAGTGAATTTTCCATGGAAATGGGATTTCATGACTTGTCTGGCAAGTTCATGGGCCGCCAGGGCTTCATCTCTAGCAGTGGAGAGGAGTTTGAGTCATTCTTCGACTGCAGGGAGGTTGGTCTCAGCAATGATAGTGGGGAGGGGGCGAGGTTCAAATCCCATCATGAGGAAGAATGGGGACTTATTGGTGATGGAGTGGGGGTGGTGATTGTATGCGAATTCAGCGTGAGAGATGAGGTCGGACCATGTGGAAGGGGAATTGCTGCAGAAGATTCAAAGGTAGGTTTCCACTTCTTGGTTTACCCACTCAGTTTTTCCATCGGATTGAGGATGATATGCCATAGAGAGGGAGAGGTTATATCTGAGGAGTTGTCCGAGTTCTTTTGCAAAAGAGGAGGCAAACTGGGGTCCATGATCTAAGATAATTTTGTCATAGAGGCTGAACCAAGTATAGACTTTGTGGAAGAAAAGGGAGGCAATTTCTTCGGTGGAGACAGATTTCTTGGTAGGGCAGAGAATCACCCCCTTAGTAAGCCCATGGTCGACCACAACCAAAAGACTATCAAAGCCAGAGGAAATTGGGAGGTCTGTGATGAGGTCACAGGAGATCTGTTTAAAAGGGACAGTAGAGGAGGAAATGATGGGGGAGAGGGGGGGAGAGGTAGGATGAGTGTTTGCCTTGGAGGATTGACAGAGGGCACATCCCTCAACATATTTCCACACAAACTGAGTGAGACCAGGCCACCAAAATTCGGCAGCAACAAGTTGATGGGTTTTGAGGTATCCAGGGTGACCAGCAGAGGAGTGATCATGGTGTCATTCAACAATGGAACGGCAAAGGTTGGGGGGAACATAGATACACCCTTGGAAAGTGAGGATGCCAGCATCGTATTGCCAATTGGAGAGGCGAGAGTGGAAGCAGGCAGGGATATCACCAGTGGTGGCGCGTAGCACATCCAAGACAAGGGGGTCAGAAGCAGAGGAGACAGCCAGTTTGGTTTGCAAAGAGGTGTTGATGAGGTTGATGAAAAGAGTGTCAGGGAGAAGGGTTATGTTGTCATTATTGTCGTCAGTTGGTGGGAGAAGATCTGGGTGACGAGAGAGGGTGTCTGGTGCAGCAAGAGAGGTACCAGGGACATGGGTCAGGTGGAGGTCGAAGTCTGAGATATCAAGCAACCAACGAGCCTGTTGTCAGTTGAGTTTCTGAGGTTGGCAGAAATATGTAAGGTTTTTGTGATTGGTGAAGACTTCGACAGGGAAGGGGGATCCATGAAGGTAGTGGCACCAGGCTTTGAGACCACAAATGACAGCAAGGAGTTCTCTATCATAGATGTCATAGTTGTGTTCGGTGGAGGAGAAGGACTGTGAAAGGTAGGAACAAGGATGCCAATCTCTGTTGGTGTCAGTTTGGAGGAGGACTCCACCAGAGGCATATTTGGAGGTGTCTGTGGTGATGGCAAAGGGGCAGGAGGGGTCTGGGAGATGGAGGATAGGACAACTAAGGAACAGTCATTTCAATTCATTGAAGGATTGTTGGCAATTGGGAGACCAGTCCCAGGGTTGGTTTTTCTTGGTAAGGTCAAGGAGGGGGCGAGCAATGTTGGAGTAATTGGCGATGAATTGTCGATAGAAGTTAGCAAATCCTAAGAAGGAGCGGACGTCTTTGACTTTGGTGGGGGTTGGCCATTCACAAATGCCGTCCAGTTTTACTGGGCCCATGGCGAGCTCATCAGGTTGTATGATCATACCAAGGTATTCCACCTCGTTGGCAGCGAACATGCATTTTTTGAGTTTAAGGTGAAGGTCTAACTTGGTCATGTGTTGGAGTACTTGTTTGGTTCGCTCCTCGTGGGTTTTGGCATTGGGGGAGAAGATGAGGAGGTCATCCATATAGATGACTAGCCACCCTTCTGCAATCATATCACGGAAGGAGTCATTCATGAATCATTGGAAGGTGGCGGGGGAGTTGCAAAGACCAAAGAACATGACTGTCAGTTCAAACAGTCCTTTGTGGGTGATGAATGCCACTTTCCATTGATGACCATCTTTGATGCGGACATTGTTGTATCCCCAATGAACATTGAACTTGGTAAAGGTTTTGGCACCCTTAAGTTTATCAATGAGGTCAGATATGAGGGGAAGAGGGTAGGCATCACGGATGGTATGTTCGTTGACATAGCGATAATCTTGGCAAGGTTGGAGGCCACTGTCTTTCTTTTTAATGAAGAAGAAGGGAGCAGCCTGGGGGGAGTTGGATGGATGAATCTTTCCTGCCTTGAGGTTCTCGTCAAGGAATGCTTCGGTAGTGGCTTTTTTGTCAGGGGAGAGGGGGTAGAGTTTGCTGACTTTCAGGGTGAAAGAATCATTGAGATTGATTTCATGGTCATAGGGTTGGCTAGGGGGAATGTGGTCAGTTGCTTCTTTTGAGAAGACAGAGGAGAAGGCGGAGTATTCAGGTGGAAGAGTGGCCTTTGGTTTGGCCTTTTTGGCAGCCATAGCTAGCTCAGTTGCCGTCATAATTTTGGCAATGGTGGCAGAGGGAATGAAGCAAGATCCGCAGCGCATGATCTGATTGATGATTCAGTTGTCATTGGCTCATTGGAGGTATCAGGCTTCAGTGTCCTTTTTCATGTAGTCATAGAGATGTCCATCCCAGACAGAATTGACTTGTACATGTCGGGGTGGACGAGGGGTTGGTGTCTGAGGGGTAGGAGTTGGTTTGGTACAGTTGTAGTACAATTCCTGGGATTGATCAGAGTCAAGGGGAATGGATAGCTCTCGCTTGATCCAGTCGATGGTGGGGTTGGCTTTTCTAAGCCAGGGGAGTCCAAGGATTATGTTCTCCTTTCCACAGTTAAGGATGTAGAATGTGACACAGTGCATGAGCTGTCCAATGCAGACATAGAGCATGGTGGAAAAACAGATAAGACCATTCTTGTTTGAGGATTGGTCGACATTTTTGATGGCAATGGGGGAGGGGAGTCATTCTTTTGGGAGATGATGTTTTTGAACAAAGTCCCAATTGATGCAAGAGATTTGTGCTCCAGAGTCAACGAGAGCATGAGTTCCAATGGCTTTGAGGTGCGATAGTTCGATGATTTCAATGGGGATTTGCATAGACTGCTTGGTAATCGACGATACAAGTACAGGAGCGCACATAAAAGAGGGAGAGCCTTGCGTTGGGGAAGGTCTCTGTTCTAAAAATCCTCATTGGAAGGTATGAAGGAGATTTTTGCTATGGTTTCTTCTTTGTCATCATCCTTGACTTCTACTAGCCTGGGGACTTCTTCGACCTTTCTAACCTTCCTTTCTCTGGTTTTCTTCAGCTGGGAAGGGAAGTTTGGGCAGTTGCCTGAGAGATGTCCAGGTTTTCAGCAGCAGAAACAGAGTCCTTTGGTGATACAGTGTTTTCATTCCTCTGGGGTTAACTTAGATACTTTGATAGCATCAACGTCCATGGCATCAGGGTCTTTCTGGGGGCAGGAGGAAAAGGAAAACGAATGGTAGGGGGGGGTGGTCTTGCCTTGTTTTGCCATGTCATCAGCTCTTCCCCATTGGGTGAGGAAGTGGGTGGATTTGGCATACCATTTGTTGATTTTGGTGGGGATGGTGTCCATAGACATGATGCAATACATGAGTTTGGTGTAGATGCCAGTGGAGAAGTATCCGATGAGAACATTTTGGTCAGTGATCCCACAGATCTGGACATGGTTCTGGAATTCAGAGATATACTTGGTGAGGTCGGAGAGGGAGGGCTTTCCTTCCATTTTGGTGGATGAGAGCCAGGTGATGGAAAGGGCGATGGTGTCCTTGTGTTCGAAGGCAGTGTTGAATTCAGTGATAAAGTCCACATAGGTACTGAAGCCTTTGTTTGCACTGAGAGCGGCTTTTCGGAAGGAGGAGGCCCAAGTAAGGGCAGCTCCTTTAGTCATATATGAGAGAGTGAAGGCAATCTTTTTGGCATTGGTGGTATAGACTTCTTCATTGACAAGGAGGTAGGTTCGGACAGAGTCCAACCAGATCGTGGCTTTGGTGTAGTCACCATCAAAGTTTTCAGGGGCACCAATGCAAAGTTCGACTGGTTTTGAGGTCATGGTGGAATGGGGTGGTTGTGGGGGAAGGAAGGGGGGGAGTGGGTGTGAGGGAACAAATTGACGAGGGGGAATGGGAGTAGAGGATGGGGGAGGAAGGAGGAGAGGTCTAATTATGGTGGGGGTGGGGAGAGGTGGAGTTGGTCCCCTAGGAGAGACATCTGGAGCAGGAGCGAAGGTTTCTTTGTCTGAAGGTTCAGTGGAGGGGGGAGATTTGGAGGGGACTCAATAAGAGTGTCATAGTGCCTGTTCAAGGGCTCCTGGTGTTCAAGGGGAGGAAATGGTGAGAGACTACAGCGATGGTAGCTCGAAAAGAAGAGCTTAGTCCTTTTGTTATGCTT
>JBBPLE010000838.1:0-12381 GCA_038089675.1 Boletales sp. KT-2023b
ACAACGCGTGTGCAGCTTCTTCCCTACGGGGGGTCAGTGGCGAGGGTATAGAGAGTCACTCACCAGACTTCTGCCTGCGATCCCGTATCTCGTGATCGCCCCTCTTTGTGCCTCCTCGTCAAATGCTCCATCTGGAGTCTCAGGTGCCAACGCCTTTCTCGGACGTTTGGCATGATGATGAGAAGGGGCGAGAAGTTGACTCACAAAGTGACTTTGATAATGTCTGGCTGCGCACCGGTTCCAAGTATGTTGGGTAAGGGAACTGACTGAGTCATTACAGAAAAACAGAAGCGTGCTAATCCCATGTGTGGTATTACAAGGGTTTGTAACCAATATATCATTTTCATAAAGTGCATTATAATGGATTACAACGCTTCTGTGATGGTGCTGCTACCAAGCTGGACTAATTTTTCCGGCTGTAGCAAATCACGATGGATTACGTTATATGCGCCTCTTAATTAGCTGTACGCCTACACTGGGCGTTAAGTTATTCGATACCTTGACCTCCAGTATAGGTCCAGGCTATTGCCAGGCTTTGTTGGAAGTAGTGTGCTTCCTTGTGTTTCAAGTCGAATATTTTGATTTTGGAGCTATTCAGACCAGGTACAAGCAATATAATCAGGAATGGATTATATCCTTCCTCTTCCTCCTGTGCAAAACGCCAATGGGCCACATCCCCATCCCTACATTCATGATCCTGTGCTGTACATCTCCAATCTGCATCCATATGTTGCGGATGAGAATCTCGCGATTACCTTTCGGCATTGCGCACCCTTCAGACCGAATATTATACGCAACGGGACCAACCGTCCGCTCTCTGGCACGATTGAATTCGAGTCCCTCGAAAAAGGTGTGTTTATTTATCGTGTCAATCCATCTCTCATCATCCGCCTCCTCTTCCGCAGCCGAAAAAGCACTAGCTACTCTGCATTTGCGCCCTATTCATGGCCTTTCCCCACATACATCCCTCATTCTCTCGCCATACCCTCCGACTTCGCCTCCAAAATGGCTTCCCTCGCCAACCACACTACCGCGTCTTGTGAGGTTCCTCCCGGTTGACTTTACTGAAAGCGAATTGTATGACATTTTCCGACATTATGGCGCACTTGCGTCAGTTCGAATACATGTTGTAAATGGAGATTATAGTGCTAGTGGAGTCGTAGAGTTCTGGCACGAAGAAGATGCACACTTTGCAGAAGAAGCGATGCATGGTTCCCCGGTGAAGGGTCAATTGATCGCCATGTCGATATGCGAGCGAGGACTCGGAGAGGGCAGTAGTGGTCGTGTCGAGCTGAGTGCTCGCGCCACCACTTCCGTGTCGCCTGGCTATGTGCATGATGCCTCTCTCACACAGGTAATGCATACCTATCCGGTTAACTCTATCTAACATGATGTTCCCAGTACGTTGTTGATTCGCCTGCTGACTGGGCCGGGGCCGCCAATCCCACCCGGAATTTCGAACAACAAGACTGTGACAGTTTTCCTGTATCTGTAGGCGGTTTATTGTGCGAGGTGATATTGGAGCGCTATCCTATGTGTCATACGTTTGATTCTTTAAATAGAATCTCGACCTCGACACCGACGAGAGTAGACTTTTCGCCCATTTCCGCAAGGTAATTCTTCATTCACCTGAATCTGACATCTAACTTATCGGTGCAACTAGTTCGGTCGAATCGTCAGGTAAGTAAATTTATGCATTGCAGACGTTTGCCTGTTGATCGTCTTCAGTATACGTGTCATACGTGATAGATTTGGTAAGAGTTGTGGGCTTGGGATCGTCACCTTTGAAACACCTGATCAAGGTGTGCATCGTGCATTACTGCTTCATCTGACCACCGATTGGCGATCGTAGCTGCGGCCGCCATGCATAATATGAATGGGGTACTCCTAGGTTCCAAAAATCTCGTACTTTCGTGCCAAATTGTGTCAATGCCGAGGGTGCGCCTGATGTTGTCCAGAACTAGGGTGGAAGGCTCATGAACGAGAAGGCGGGAAATGATGTCTCACAAAACGAACCCAGCATTCTCGAAGACTTGCATGATGTTCTTGTGCAAAAGCCTCAACATCTGGATGCGGTGGGAAGGGTGGAAAAGGAAGGTATTGTCTTCGAGTGGGACAAAAATAACTGGTTGGTGGGGGCGGTGAACCGGGAAGTGGAGGCTGGTCCTCGACTCGTGGACACATCAGCGAACAAATCCGTCGAAAGTCAGACGGGCGTGCTAATCAATGACATTTTTTCTCGGTCGGCTTCTGATCTTACCGGTCAGGTCACAAAGTCTAGTCATCACCCGTTCGCAAAAGGCAGTTATGGTGACATCTATAAAGGAATTTACCGCTTGGGGGATAGGTCGATTAATGTGCGTTGGGTCGTCTTCTCCCACACGTAACTGAGCAATCTTTAGGTTGCAATCAAAACAAGCAGGATGTACTTGCAGCACGACCAAGAATTGTCCAAAAAAATGAAGGTATTTACCACTTGCGAAAAGGTGTAATAAACGTACCTCACTCCTATTTTATCACGAGCAGCGATTCCGCAGAGAAATAATTGTGTGGCAGGGACTGAAGCACTCGAATATCCTGCCATTCTTTGGGACTATTATCGACCCCAGTACGAATCCTGACATACCCGCCATGGTGTGCCCATTCGCCGAAAATGGTGCACTGACCACATACCTCTGCGAGAGAGACAACGAGCTGACGATTGCGAAAAGATTGTCCTTGGTTGGTGCAATTTCTACACTCTTGGCACAATCGGCTAAAAAGTCGGTTTTCAGATAAATGATGTAGCCCTTGGATTACAATATTGTGAGTTATCACCGTATATTTTCGTGTTCGTCTGACGGGATGTTCCATTTGACAGTGCATTCTCAGCAAATAGTCCACGGAGATCTATCCGGCGTATGTTTTGATTTCAGGTCCCCTATCGGCCGTTGACACATCGGAACGAGCAGTCAAATGTGCTGATCGATGGAGGAGGAAAGGCTTGCATCGCGGATTTTGGGTTGTCTACTCTGTTGACGCGTCTGGGTGGATCGACGTTTGCGACAACTCGTCAGGCAAAGGGCACGATGCGGTGGATGGCCCCTGAAGTACTTGACCCGGATGATTCTCATGATCCAGAGACGACGCCGACCATGCAAAGCGACACGTATTCTTTTGGAAGCATTATGTTGCAGGTATGTGATGTGTGCGCGCTCCATGAATGTATTAACCTGCATGTCGGAAAGATTTTGACGGGCAAAATTCCTTATCACCATCTTGTCAACGATGCACAGGTCATTTTCGCTATCGTGAAAGGAACGAAGCATGGAAGACCCGATACAGATACGGTTACAGATTGCAGATGGGAATTCATGGAACAGTGTTGGTCTCCTGCGAAGGCTCCCAAATCACGCCCTTCTAGCGGCGAGATCGCCGAGTTTGCGGGGAAAGAGCTTGCCAAGGTCACGACGGTTGTCCAGAATGTCGAGCTCGCAACGCCAGCTTCGACTTCCAGCACGGTCGGTTCTTTGTTGAAGTTGCCTGCTGCAGAATTTGGGCTCGCGCGCTCTTCAACGACTGGCGTGACGCTGCCCAAGGATGATTTATTGGTTGTGAATGCAGCCGGCAAGCCGATCAATGGAGTGGACAACATGCCTAGACTGATTCAAGAGCAGCAAGTTGGCAGGCCTCCTTCCCATGCGATCGCATCTTTGGCACGATTGCCCGCTACCGAGATTATCGAGCTCGTGAACACTCCTTTGGTGGACCATCTACTGCCAAAGGCTAATCCGCCAGCGGTGAAGACAACCGACGAGTTCAACGATGGGCTCCTTGATAAACCTCAAAAAGTCAACAGGCAGATAGTTGGTGACAGATTGCGAGTGTCTCTTTTAACCTCATTTTTGTCGCTAATTGGAGACTTTTTTTTTTACTTCAGGTTCCGCTCCATCTAGTCGTGTCGCGTAAAGGGCTCAGTAGGTCTTTGTGAACTGTTTGGACAAACATTGATTATTATTATTAGCTAAAAGTGACCATTGCGTTGCTGGAGGAGGAAGATCTCAGAGCGCTCGCACATCTCGCGGATAGCTATCCGTCTATATTGAGGGAGAAGGCATTGATTGTGAGGGCATCCCTCGATAGCAGGTAAACTTGAAATGTATTTCTTTTCTTTTCGGGAACAATTGTGCGATGCAATTTAAGCCCGAGTTTCCGGTTCCATTCTAATGTACTGTAAGTCGGACCATCCCACCCCACTGACCTTGCTGTGGAATTTATTTCAGGCTTTAGAGCCTGAGATAGGTATCTCTGTTTCCTACAAAGTGGGAGAGGGTTCGGTCAGACGTTTGACATACTTAGTATCGTGTTGTAGGGCCTGAGCCCTAGCAGTGTGATACGAATAAATACCGACAATCATTAATCATTAATCATTTTTGTTTGGCCTTCAAGCGATCGTATTTGTGTACGATTGTCATTCACTTTGGCATGTGTTCGCGCCTCCAGGTCCCCAACAGCCTGGAGGAACAAGACATCGTATCGTACTACCACTCACGCAGGAGCTCCCCCGCCTTCTCGGACACCGACATTTCCTCCTCGATTTCTCGCCCGATGTCGCAGGTGCAGTTCGACGCGCTTCCAGATTCACCGCATGGTTCATCGAGACCGCCTTCGGTCGCACACGTCGCCGAGGTAAAGCAGGACAGACCCAGCGTACTGCAACCTCTTCAAAGGTCGAGAACTTTGCCTCGTCTCCCATCAACTATGTCCGCTTCGGGGTTTGTTCGAACGAGTAGCGAGGATGATTCGCCCTGTTTCGCGTTTCCTGCGGAAAAGATAAAAAAGATGCACGAATGGGCGTTGGCCTTCGTCGTTGGTGAGACAGAACATCGTTTGACCCCATGCAAATCCAACATGTCTGCACCCAGTTTAGTTCGACCTCGATCTTGGACCGGCCGTGTTCGCGGTACACCCACCCGCGTACCTCTCTCCTTCCGAGAGAGAAAACATGTCTGTCCCTCACCCTTCGTATCTCTGTCCCGCTGACATGCCCGGATTGAAAGCGCCTTCTCGTCGTTTCCCGATTCGTTACAATTCGAACAAGGATCCGAGGTCCATTCGTTCCGGATCAGGGTATACCTCAACTCGCCTGGAGCGTCTGCAGAGGATGGCCATGAACAATTACGCCCCCCGTCTGTGGACGGGTTCATGTACGGTTTCCGGGGTGTGGTTGGCAAGGCAGGAGGAAGTGGTGGAAGCGGTTCTTTGTGAAAGGACGTGAGACGTTCATCGTTTGTCCGGAGGGGCGCCAACACGGATATGATTAACATGACTAGACAAATACGGATCGAAACGACTAGCGAAAAAGACGACGACGTTTTGCATCTAAAAATGACCTGTACGTGCATGCAGAACGAAAAAGTGAAAACAGAAAGAAAAGAAAAAGGTCGGGATACAACGGTCCTTACCGCCAGCGATCATGGATCACGATGTGCGTCACCCCGTGAGTCTGCTCAATTCCCGTCGTCGGCGCGGAACCGCTTGGCTTGAGGGTACTGTCCGCCTTGTTGGATAAACGCTGGATTGAAGTGCCCTTGCATGCCGTAGCCGCCACGACCGGCTGCACCTCCGGTCATCATTCCGGTACCTATGGACGAATACATCCAAAGAGGACCATCCGTAAGACACAGCACGAAAACACGAGAGACAGGAGAGAGGGAATCGGGGGGGAAATCGGGAACGGAGGGAAGAGAGGAGAGACCACTAAAAACTCATACCCATTCCGCCGCGTCCTCCCATTCCACCACCCCCGCGCGGTCCTTGCGGGATCATCCCGCCCCGCCCGCCGCCGACGAACCCGGTGCCCATACCGTTGCCGCCGAATCCGCCCATGGCCATGTTCCCCATCGCCATCGCGTTCATCATACCCATGCTCGCCATGCCCATCGGGCCCATGTTGCCCATCATGTTGGGCATCCCGCCTCGCATCATCCCGCCCCCCCCGCCGCCGCCCATCATCCCACCGCGTTGCATGCCTCCACCCATCATGTTGCCGCCGCCACCACCGCTGCTGCCCATCTGGAGGCTACCTCCGCGGAAGTTGTTGCTGCCACCACGGCCCATGCCGCCGCTCGCGGGCTGCATCGCAACGCTTTGCTGCCGTTGTTCACGTGGCGGTGGTTCTGGACAATGTGTATGAGCATGCCCCGCATGTCCCGCGTATATGCGTTACCTTTTGGAAGCGTTCGGAATGGATTTCCCTGCGAGGACGCCGTAAACGTGGCTGTCGCACGTCTATTTTGAAAGTCACTGAAAAAAAAAAAAGGTGTGGGTCAGCTTCACTGCCGTCATCCGAGACAGACGACGGACTTGTTGTCGAACCACGTCTTGAGGGCGTTTGCATTCTCGAAGCTGCCACATTCGACGTAGGCAACGCTGTAAAAACGAGTCGTCACCGGCGACAGCGTTCTGTAGGATCCAATCATACCCCTTGCTCTTGCCATTTACTTTGTGCTCCGAAAACGTGATGTCCCGATGATCGATCGCAACGCCGACGTTCAGAGCTACCTGACGCAAGTCTTCGTCCGTCGTCCACTGTAAAAACGCACGTGCAAAATAGTCTCAGAAACACATTGCAACACGCAACAGTAAACAGGTCCGCGCACCCACTGCAAATCCCCAATGTACAACGCATCATACCCCACCATCGACGGGTCCGCGTTCCCACCGCCCCGTCCACCGCTCCCGTGATAGCCGTTCATGCCTGCGTCGCCCGACGCGTCCGACTTGGTGTGCGTGACTTGGCTCGGGACGGCGTTGCTCGTCGCCGACGGGACGCGCGACGGTTCGGTCGTGGCGGGCGTGACGTGCCGCATGTCCTCTTCTTCGTCCGACCTGGGGCGTTTTTCGCCCGTCGAGGGCTCCACGGAGGTGCTCACCGCTTCGACAGGCTCTTCCGCCTGCACATCGTCTTGAAACTCTTGAAACTCGTCGTCCTTGCGTGTCCCCACGCGGCCCTCATGTCAGCACAAACTATGTCCGTATGCGCGCGAGGGGACAACCTACCTGTCCCGACTTGCTCGTCATGAAACCATCGTCTTCGCCATAGATGTCAAAATCGTCCTCAGGCATGACTCAAACAGCAGACAACTCGAGCGTGGTGCAGGGAGAAATCACTTGTTTTGCACTAGAGTGAAGACAGAAATGGACAGCATGGGTTGAGTATCGACGTGCACATGATGAATAGGGCAACAAGCGCAAAAAGGGGTTGACAAGACAGCGACAGGAAGATAAAGAGGAGCTCAGGGAATTTACAGGAAATCGACAAAAGGATATGGGGGCGCTACAGGATTAGCGACGGCAAGGATGGAAGGGTATTCTTACAGGATTAGTTATGGACACAGCGATTGTGATTAAAGCACAGGACCCTTCCGTCTGACAGCGTACACAGATTTGTAGGTAGACTCGACAAAACAAACACGGTCTTCTTCGCGTGGGCGCGACGAGAAACGTGCCGGTTGCGGGGGAAAGGTTTGACAGGGATGCAAAGAGAAAGCAGACAAGAGGCGTCGGTTGGTTTCAGAGCCATATTAACCCTACTATATTTATCTCTATTTGGTTCCTGTGGCACGGTCTGCCACTCAATGTCTGTGATTTCATCAAGGTGGGCGAGAGCGTCGCCAGGAAACAAGCCATGCCTCATATTGCAGCCCATCAGATTGTTGCTCCTCTGCGAGCGTACAACCGCATGCGGCAAGCTTGTTCACCTGCGCAAACAACGAGCTGCCTTGACGGCACCCACTATGGGAGATCGGTTTCATGACTGCCTGCTGCGAGTGTACGCATCCACAAACGTCGCGCAAAAATAGACAGGCGGTGGACGATCGCCGGAGTTAGTCAACAAGATCGCCCATACGCAGGAAGGCGCCGATGAAATAATCCTGTTGCAAACACTACAATACCATTAATTTCAGCAAGAAATTTGGGTGGCCCATGGAGCGCTGGCCAAGTATGTAATGCTGCCTACGCTATCGAAGAAACAGACCGTGAAACAAATCATCTACGTTTAGAAAGCGGTACAACTCACCACCTCACAAACAACAGTCCTGATCAGCAAGGATTCACCAACGCCAGACTATGACATTTAAAAAAAAAGTCATGCCTTTATCAATGGTCTGTAAAACACGCAGGCACATCGCCGACGATCGGGACTCTGAATCTATCATGATGCTGCCAGCGGGATCGGCGAGGGTCGTCCTTTGGTGGACCATCTGCTGCCCAAGGCTGATCCGACAGCGGTGAAGATAACCGACGAGTTCGTCGATGGGCTCCTCGATAAACCACGAAACGTCCAAAGGCAGAAATTTGGTGACAAATTGCGAGTACCTCTTTCGACCTCATTTTTGGCCGCTGATCGGAACCTTTGTTTACCTCAGGTTCCGTGCCATCAAGTCGGATAGCTATCCGTCTGTATTGAAGGAGAAGGCGTTGATTGTGAGGGCATCCCTCGATAGCAGGTACGTACACTTGAAATGAGTTTCTTTTCTTTTTGGGCGCGATTGCGTGATCCAATTTGAGCCCGAGTTTTTACTGAGTTTACCAGATTCGGGCCGCACTCCAATCTCCCAAATGTAAGTCAGACCATGCCAACCCTCAATCCATTTTCAAGCTCTAGAGCTCAAGAGTATGCGTGTACGTGATCCTGACGAAATGGATCACGCACTGGACAGGTATCCGTAAACTCCCGACGGTGGCTCGTTTGTGTTTATGCTTGGGAAGAAGCCAGTTTTGCAAACGTTCCCGACGATACCATGCTGCCCCCACAGCTTTTTTCCGATCACGCAAGACATCATCGAGGACTGCTCTTGGTACGTCGTGCTGCAGACACGAGCTCGATAATCTCGGCAGCGAAGAGGCCGACCGGGACGTTTCTCCTTGTTACAAATCTGTGTAGGGATGATCATGCGATGGTATATATATATATATAAACAGGATAAGAGCGTTGATGTGGGTGAGGCATCGGCTGCTGCTACCAAGGTATGACGCTTCACAATCCCTCCAGGTGGACACTGACGCTGCTCCCATTTCAGCTCCGTCTTCCAACATTTGACATGTGTCGCACCAATTTGCGACATTCTAGAACGACATAGTCGCGTCACGGAAGCTGCCAAGTGCTTCCATATCGGATGAAGAGTGAATTCGCAGCGGATATGAGCCATGAAGACCGAACACAGTAGAAGTTGGGTGTGTCTCTCCGTTCGCAGTATGCCAAAACGTGTCCAAGATTTCTCGCAGATTTTTCTCCGTCGCTGTAGAAAAGCGCTGGAGATTGCTTACCTGCCTTGCCTTGGAGTCCGAAAATTACAACGAGGCCGTGGAACACTTGTCGACGATGAAATTGCTCGACCAGGCGGATCACATAGATATCCTCCGCAGGCGGTGCGAACTGTTGCTATTCATTGAGTCATGGAATGACGCGCTGAGCGATGCTAACGAGGTATCCTTTTCTGAACATTTCAGAAAGTGATGGTTTCATTATCCAACCATAGACCATCAACCTCGACCCATCATCGCATCAAGGCTACAAAGCGAGACATGCGGCCTTGCATGGCGCGGGCCGTGACCTCGAGGCTGTTGAAGCATTGCACACGATGATGACTTTGAAGCCGAAGATACCATCCGACCACATTGATAGTGAGTAATTTTGTGAGACCTGCCAAACACACTTTCCGGCTTCTGAGTCATCGTCCCAGCGGATTCCATACGCAGAAAAAGAAAGATCATCCAGAAGCCGCAGAAGCTAAATGCAAGAGGTTCAATGTCTTGCAACATCCGTGGCAGAGCGTTCGTTCGAGGACTGCAAATCTCCAGATATGACATTGGCTCGAAAGATGACAGGAGTCAAAATCTGCCCGGATCGCTCGGCCACAAAGAGCCGCGGTGACGTGATATTGTACCTCTCGACCGCGTTCCAAACCTACTAACGCGCTCCTTGGTGGGTGGGTTAGGCCATCGGAGCAGTGGGGTAAGAAAGCATGTTTTAAATATGATCGATCCTCCTGAGAAATGAGCCTACAGAGGCCCAAACGGCGATAGAGCATCGAGGACGACCCATAATGACCCCTGCGTCTTCCAGACATGGGCAACAGACCTAATCAATCCCAGCATCTGTGATCACGGGGCTCTCCGATATCACGGTGGCAGGCGGGCTGCCCTCTCGCTGCAGACTCGACGCTATCCTCCCACGTTCCTGGTCGAAGTGACGTGTATCATGTCGATCGCTGGCAAGATGATCGAGGAGATCTCGACGGGGGATTTTTCCGAGGCGTTTTGCTGTTTTTTCCCCTTCCGGGGCGTTCGAAGCGTCCATCCACGATGGACGCCTACCACGAAGGAGAAAGCGTACCAAACGACATGACACGCGGCTTCGACTCACTTGGGGCTCAAGAAGCGGTCTTCGCCGGGATTAGGGGGGTCGCGCTCGTCTACGGTCATCAAGGCAAAAGGTTCTTCTTGGACATGCCCGGTTCGCCAATCTTGCATGAGCTTTTTTTTAAAATTAAATTAAATTTTAGTTATCGGACTCTATGCACTCAGGCCGAGGCGGGGCCGTTTGGCGTCAGCAAGCGTGGTTCACTACCACCCAATGATATGCTAGGTTACTCCCCTTTAGTCGTGCAAAGCCGTGCATGCCACTGGCGAGCGTGTCGACATTATGGTACTGGCCACGATGCTTTCACGTAGATATGAAATATGGATAGAGCGATCCATTCCGTCCGGTGGTGTTGTACACCGTTTCGTAGGCGTCGTTCAAAACTCGTTCTTTTTCACGCGGGGTGCGACAAGAAAGCAGACAAGGTTCGACATAGTACCTCAAACCATCCCAGGTCTCGTGTCGATCGGTGCTCGTTTTAACAAAACGGCATGTAATATATACTCTATTTTTCCCGTTGTCGTTCCTGCCCATCGATGGCTCCAAGACCAGGCACTCGGCGTGCGCAGGTAACCTTGGGGCGCTCGTCCTTGTTACAAATCTGTCTATAGGGATGATCATGCGATGGTATATAAAAAAAAGAGGATAAGAGCGTGGTTTTGTGAATACATGTGGGGAAGGGGATTAGGTGCAACAATGTCAACAAGCACGCGGACGCCACACACGTCGCACGTCCGTCCGTCCGAAGTGCAGCAGCATCCGAAAGAGCAATCAAAAAAAAAAAAAAAAAACAGCATGGGAGAAATACATTTGTGAAAAAAAAAAAAAACGAACCAAGACGACGAACGCACGCGCGCGTTCAGATCCCCTGTCGCTCGCGCTCGCGCTTCCGCCGCCGCTTCTCCTCCTCGTGCCGCTTCTCCTCCTCCAGCGCCATCTCGTCCTCTCGTTTCGCGAAACGCATGCTGCCAGACGTGCGTGCGTGAGTGTCAGGAGAAAAACGCCAACAAGCCAAAAAATAAAAATAAAAAATACGCACCTCCGCAGCTCCTCCTTCATCACCGCGCTCGCGTCCGCCTCCATGTCCTCGTCGTCGCTCAGCACGTCCCGCGCCACGTACGAATCCCGGTTCTTCCCGAACAGTTTCCAGATCTCCGTGCTCAAATTGTTGTTGTCCTCGGGCTCGGACGCACGTCGTTTCGACGGCGGCGGCGGGGACGGAGACGCGGACTCGTCGAACTCGGAGAGCGAGGGCGACCGTGGGCGTTTCTTGGGCGACGTCTTGCCCGAGCGGTGCGCGGATCTCGGCGGTGGCAGCACGGGGGGGCTCTTCACGCCAGACCCGGACTTGGGAGGCGGTCGCGCGGAAGAGGCAGAGGCAGAGGCGGAGACGGACGCCCTCGACACCGGCGTCGTCTTGCCGCCGTGCGCAGCCGCCGCCTTGACCGGCCGCGACGTCGTCGTCTCTGGAATCAAAAAAGACACACTTCAGTCGCGCACGCCCACACGAACCACGAACGACCGAACAACGCACGCGACCCGCTCGGCGACCGCCGGCCATCCTCGGACGACCCGCTCCCAGGCGCCGACTTCTTCCCCCCTCCCCCGCGCCCGAACCAGTCGTTGAACTCGCGCGCCTCGTCCCCGTCGAGCGTCGCGTTCTTCGCCCGCGCCCGGTCCTGCAATATCTCGTCGATCGTGCGCGTGTCCCGCTTGTGCACGTTCAGCCTCGTGAGCGTGTTCGGGAGCGCGGCCAGCCGGGCCTTGACCGACGACGACTGTGCCGCGCCCGACCCGGCGCCGGGCTGCGCGGTCGCATCGATCGCACCCCCAGGGAGCCGCCGTCCGTGCTTGCCGTACCCCCCCGTCGTCGTCGTCGACCGCTTGAGCTGGTACGTCCGCCGCATCTCCATCTCCACCCGCCGCTGCCGCTTCTCCTCGCGCGTCAGCGCCATCGCCGCGTCCGCACCGAC
>JBBPLE010000839.1:0-12340 GCA_038089675.1 Boletales sp. KT-2023b
GTAGATTTGGGGATGCCCCAAAAGCGGAATTGTGCAGGATAGCCCGATTGCAAAGGTACGAAACCAAAGCATCTCCCCCTTCCCATGTGAGACAGTCAACATCATCCTCAGAAGTAGGAGATGGGGGGAGTCCACCAGGAACTGCAGGTGAGTCTGGAACTGAATCTGGAACTCGGGATGGGCCAGCTTCGCCAGTAAGATCCTTCCAGCATGACTCACTTTCCAGGTCCCAGAGCTGCCGAAGTGGATGATGGCGCTCACTGAAAATATTTCCGGGGCGTGTCAGGGGGTTACAGAGACACTCACTACGCCTTGGGATAGGCGGGGGACCAGCAGGTGGTGGTCTGTGTGATGGAGGCATCACTGGAGGAGGGGCTGGACTGGGTGTCCGAGTGTGAGGAGCAAGAGACAGAGAAGAAGATCTCGACATGCTTGGGCTTGGTGATGGTGAAGGAGAAGGCAAATTCCTTGAATCCGAACTGGACTCTTCGCTGGAATCAGATTCTGACTCGGAACTCTCATCAGAACCAGCAGGAGCCGGAACCAGAACTTCCGGAACTTCATCATGGGTATGAGTTGGTTCCAGGGGACCTGCATGGGGACAGTGTGGAGCAGATTGAGAGCATCTCGGAAAGAGAGTCTCGTCAAAAATCACATGTGCCGATGTAACTACGGCATTTGTCGGTGACATGAAAATAAAATTTGAGTCACTACCCGGGGCAACACCCAGGTAGATCATCAATTGCAATCTCGGCTGTAGCTTTCCACCACAGCGTTCTGCAGGGATGTGCACATAGGCACCACAACCGAATACCCAAAGGTGATCAATGGATGGTTTCTCCCCCTTAAGTAATGTCAGGGGAGTATCCTATTTCAGCCGAAGCTGTGGGGTCTGGTTATAAATGTGGGTTGCGTGAAGCAGAGCCCATTCCCAATAAGAGGGGGGTAGGCAAGCATGTAACTGCATAGCCTGTGCCTTGTCCATTAAGGTACGGATTAGGCGTTCCACACGCCCGTTCTGCTGGTGTGCATATGGGGTGGACTGTTGGATATTTACTCCATTGTCCTTCAGGAAATCCCGGAAGGTGCTGGAAGTGTATTCACCTCTGGCGTCAGAACGCCAGTGTTTTATCACAGCATTGTACTGATTTCAGACAAATGCAAACCATTGTTTGGTTGCGCGGAGTGTTTGATCCTTGGACCTTATTAAGGTGGTCCAGGCCATGGATGTGAAGTCATCATAAAAGACGACTGCATACTTGTATTTCGAGTAAGATGCTACCTCGAAGGACTTCAAGTCCGAATGAATCAACTCAAAGGGAGCAGTTGCCTGCGTCTCACTAAGAGGAAAAGGACGATTTGGCTGTTTGCCAAGCTGGCACCCTTGACAGAGGCCAGTCTTAGATGGGATCTTCACGTCAGGAAAACCCTTCAGGTGCTTTTTAGCATGCCTGATGACATCAGGAGACGAATGTCTGAGACGTCAGTGCATGAGCTCATATTCGATCTCAGAGGCAAGTGATGACATGCTGGAGGGCACATCATCAGGGAAGATTGGTTTGGCTCGAAGCCAATACATGGTTTGTCCACCATGACTGTGGAACTCCAAATAAGCTTCCTTGAAGCATTGGTCCCAGATAGTAAGATATCCGGGCTGGGTGTGAAGCATGAGGCAGGTGTTCTGCAAGAGGGTGCCCATTGACACTAGTCGGACTGCACACGAAGGCATGTGCATGACAGGTGATAGGTGGCATATGTGGTTGCCAAACCTTAGCAAAACGGTACCTCTACCTATAATAGGTGATTGGCTGTTAGCGGTGGAAGCCCATTGGGGCTGGTTGAACTTCTGATACTCGACAAAGTCAGAGTGATCAGGTGAAAAGTGAGCCGAAGCTCCTAAGTCAAGCAGCCACATGTCTGATGGGACCTTGTGGTTGTGCGCTTTTTCCTTTCCTTTGCTGTCCTTACTGCATGTATCACACTGTGCAAATTCATGTGTAGCAGATTTATTTGAACTATCTACTACAGGGAACGCGTATATACGATTTACCTGCAGCAAATTTAATTGCTTGTCAGTACCTGATGTAGATGGGAGAGGGATTACGCACTGCGATGTGGACTTCATAAAGAAGCCCTCGATGTACTCGTCGTAGGCATCATTGCCTAGACTGACAATGTCCTCGTTGACCTCCATGATACCGGTTGTTCTGGCAAGCAGAACTTCTGCGATCTGTTCAGAAAGCGGGGCGGAAAGGCGGTCGGAGAGGGATTGCTCTGTGTGAGCACACTTGGAGTGATGGTTTGCAACCAGTTCGAGGTTGCGGATTGTGGAGGAGGTTGCAGGGACCTCAAGGCATTGTGCGAGGGAAACAGTTTCCTTGGTGAGAGGAAACGCTGGCGGCCCATAGTGGGTTGCGCCGGATGTGTGCGCATTGCGGCGGGGGTCAGGGACGGGTGATGTGAACGTGGTGGCAGCAGGGGTGATGACGGTGGTGGAGGCAAAGGCAAAGGAGGCTGAGGCTTGTGCAGCCTCTGCCTGCTTCTTCTCCTTGTGGGTCTTCTTCTTCTCCTTTTGTTTTTCTTCACCCTTTTCAGAGTGGTTACCCTTCTGTGCTTTCTGGTTAGTATTCCCCTTGGAAGAGGAACCACCTTGCATTTGCTGTTGCTGCTGCTGGGAGAACTGGGGTTCCCCCTGCTGCCGTTTGATGGTGCTGACTTTGTTGGCCTGTTGAGGCCAGGAGTCCTTGGCAGGATGGCGCTGCATGTACGTTTGCCATGACACTTCTACTTGTCGGGAAATCTCCTCGACAGTAGGAACTGTCTTGATGACAACTCCTGCTGAGTTTGTCTCGGGCTTTGTGGTGGCGATGGCAGTGGCGACGTGGTTGGCGTATTTGGGGATCTTGGAGATCATGATCAACAACTTTATTTTGTCGTCAACCGGGTAGCCGAAGTTGGAGAGGTGAGAGAAGAGGGTGTCAAGTTTTGAGAATGTTGACACTGGCAAGTTGTTGTTGGGGATTTGGAGGCCCATGAGGGCTTTAAACTCTGTTATCGCAGAGGAGACGGTGGGGTTGTTGAACCGTTTTTTGAGTTCGATGAGTATGTTTTCAGTGTGATCGCCGAAGTCGATGCCGCACTCGCGAACATGGCATTCACAAGTGAGCACGATTGCGCCAGTGGCCTTGTCGTCATCCTTGTCCCAGTCCTCCTGTTTTTCCTTGGTGTGATGGACTTCGTCGGCCGGAGGCATGTAGGCAGCTTGGGTGACAACACCGTTGCTGTCTTTTACCTCAGCGAGGGCAACAGGGACTGTGGGTCGGAGCTTCATGATGCGGGAGTATACCCTGATGGAATGAAGGTAATCGTCCATCTGGGACCACCAGACACAATAGTTCGTGCCATTGAGCTTGATGATGGTGGAGAGGGAGGTGGAAGACATGGTGATAATCTGGCGAGGGTTAGATGTTAGCTTGGGTACCTTAAATGATAAGTAAAAGGGATGGGGTGGAACTGTGTCGCTGAACGTCCAGAGCCCAAAAACTTGGGGGACATAGTCTCCCCTTGTTTTGAGATGGAGAGCGGCTGCTCTGCGTGGCTTTCGCTTTGCAAAGCATCTGGTGGAACTTAATCCGCACAGATGGCTCAAACATTCACCATTCAGGGGTGGAACTTAATCTGCACCCCAAAGGCACCTGAATGGTGGGCAGAAATGAATCCGCACCAACCAATGGTCAGGTAAGGATGAGAGAGTGGGTATCCTGCGTGGAATGCTGGATGGCCACTCGGGGCTCATAACCTGTTGCAAGTATGCATGTTACATACATGGGAAGGTCTCTCACATACCTTGGGTTGGTTGGGTTGAGTAACTTACAATGGGTGATGGTGGTATCGAGTAAAGAATCAATTGGAACTCAGCTCTGCTGAGTCTGAAGCTAAATACATACAGTGTGTGAACTAATTACTATGTATGTAACATAGAGTCCATTCAACACTAAGTGAGCGCGAAGGGGGGTGAGAAGATGGCGAGTTTTGAGGAGGAGCATGAGAGAGGATTGTTCAGTGATGGGGAAGGGGTCCAGATGGATACGTTGGGCGTAAAGGGGTAGCTCAACAGAGACTACCAGGTTAGGATCAAGAGGGGGAAGATGTAGAGGAGGGGATGTAGACCTGGGAATACCTGGGTTGTAATTAGTGGAGTCGAGGCCTTGGATACAATAGAGCAAGGGAGTGGTCCAGCCAGTGGTAGCAGCGGTGGGAGAGGGGGATCTAGTGGGAGTGGACATGTTTGGGTTTTGTTGGAGGTACAGAGAATGGGGGGGGAAGACGTGAGGGTGGAGAGTCTTATATTCGGATAGGATCTCCTTGGCATGGTTGAACTCCGATTTGGGTAACCAGGAGTCTTCTTCGGCCGAATATCCCTTCCAACAGACTAGGAATTTTTGGTTGTTTGGGGTTCCACGGTGTCGGATAATTTTATCCATTTCATATTCCTCTTCTCTGTTGATAAGGTCAGGTGGAGGGGAAGGAAAGTTCGGTCTGTGTATGTCGTTTTCGTGATAGGGCGATAACAGGGAAGCATGGAAGACCGGATGTATTTTCCAAGTACATGGAAGACGGAGTTTGTAGGTAAGGGAAGAGAGGACCTGGGTAATGGTAAATGGGCCTTCTTGTTTGGGGGTGAACTTCGGGTGGGAGATAAGGCATTTCAGATTTCAGGCTTCTAGCCAAACCTTGTTGCCTTTATGGAAAGGAGTGAATTTTCCATGGAAACAGGATTTCATGACTTGTCTGGCAAGTTCGTGAGCCACCAGGGCTTCATCTCTAGCTGTGGAAAGGAGTTTCAGTCGTTCTTTGACTGCAGGGAGGTTGGTTTCAGCGATGATAGTGGGCAGGGGGTGAGGTTCAAATCCCATCATGAGGAAGAATGGTGATTTGTTGGTGATGGAGTGAGGGCAGTGATTGTGTGCGAATTCAGCATGGGAGATGAGGTCAGACCATATGGAGGGGGAATTGCCGCAAAAGATCCAAAGATAGGTTTCCACTTCTTGGTTTACCTGTTTAGTTTCTCTGTCGGATTGAGGATGATATGCCATAGAGAGGGAGAGGTTGTATCTGAGGAGACATCCGAGTTCTTTTGTGAAGGAAGAAGCAAACTGGGGTCCACAATCTGAGATAATTTTGTCATAGAGGCCAAACCGAGTGTAGACTTTGTGGAAAAAGAGAGAGGCAATTCCTTTGGCAGAGATGGATTTCTTGGTAGAACAGAGAATCACCCCCTTAGTAAGCCCATGGTCGACCACGACCAAAAGACTATCAAACCCGGAGGAGATCGGGAGGTCCATAATGAGGTCACAAGAGATCTGGCAGAAGGGAATAGGGGAGGAGGAAGCGATGGGGGAAAGAGGGGGGGAAGTAGGATGGGTGTTAGCCTTGGAAGACTGACAAGGGGCACAACCTTCGACATATTTTCACACAAATTGAGCGAGACCAGGCCACCAGAACTCGGCAGCAACGAGTTGACGAGTTTTGAGATATCCAGGGTGACCAGCTGAGGTGTGGTCATGGTGTTGTTCAACGATGGAGCAGCGGAGGTTGGGGGGAACATAGATATGTCCTTGGAAAGTGAGGACGCCAGTGTTGTATTGCCAGTCGGAGAGGCAAGAACGGAATCAGGCAGGGATATCACCGGTGGTGGTGCATAGCGCATCCAAGACAAGGGGGTCAGAGGCAGAGGAGGTGGCCAGTTTGGTTTGCAGGGAGGTGTCGATGAGGTTTACAAAAAGAGTGTCAGGGAGGAGAGTTATGTTGTTGTTATCTTCATCAGTTGGTGGGAGAAGATCTGGGTGCCGAGAGAGGGCATCTGGTGCAGCAAGGGAGGTTCCAGGAACATGGGTCAAGTGGAGGTCAAAGTCCGAAATGTCAAGCAGCCAATGAGCCTGTCGTCAGTTGAGTTTCTGGGGTTGGCAGAAGTATGTGAGGTTGTTATGATCAGTGAAGACTTCGACAGGGAAGGGAGATCCTTGGAGGTAGTGGCACCAAGCTTTGAGGCCACGAATGACAGTGAGAAGTTCCCTATCATAGATATCATAGTTTCGTTCGGCAGGGGAGAAAGACTGAGAGAGGTAGGAACATGGATGCCAATTTCCATTGGTGTCGGTTTGAAGGAGAACTCCACCAGAGGCATATTTGGAGGCGTCTGTGGCGATGGCAAAGGGGCGGGCAGGGTCCAGGAGATGGAGAATTGGATGACTGAGGAAAAGTTGCTTCAGTTCATCGAAGGATTGTTGGCAACCGGGGGACCAGTCCCAGGGTTGGTTCTTTTTAGTAAGGTCAAGGAGGGGGTGGGCAATGTTGGAGTAGTTGGTGATGAATTGCTGGTAGAAGTTGGCAAATCCTAAGAAGGAACGGACGTCCTTTACTTTGGCAGGGGTTGGCCATTCACGAATGCCATCCAGCTTCACTGGGTCCATGGTGAGCTCATCGGGGCGTATGATCATGCCAAGATATTCAACCTTGTTGGTAGCGAATGTGCATTTTTCAAGTTTTAGGTGAAGATCTAATTCAGTCATGCATTGGAGTACTTGTTTGGTTCACTTCTCGTGGGTTTTGGTGTCAGGGGAGAAGATGAGGAGATCATCCATGTAGATGACGAGCCATCCTTCTGCGATTATATCATGGAAGGAGTTGTTCATGAAATGTTGGAAGGTGGTGGGGGAGTTGCAAAGACCAAAGAACATGACCATTGGTTCGAACAGTCCTTTGTGGGTGATAAATGCTGCTTTCCATTGGTGACCATCTTTGATGCGGACGTTGTTATATCCCCAACAAACATTGAACTTAGTAAAGGTTTTTGCACCTTTAAGTTTATTGATGAGGTCAGATATGAGGGGAAGGGGGTAGGCATCGCGGATAGTGTGTTCATTGACATAACGATAGTCTTGGCAGGGTCGAAGGCCGCCATCCTTCTTTTTAACAAAGAAGAAGGGGGAGGCTTGGGAAGAATTGGATGGGCGAATTTTCCCAGTTTTGAGATTCTCGTCGAGGAATGCGTTGGTAGCAGCTTTTTTGTCAGGGGAGAGAGGATAAATTTTGCCAACTTTTGGGGTGAAAGAGTCGTCAAGATTGATCTCATGGTCATAGGGTCGGCTAGGGGAAACATGGTTGGTTGCTTCTTTTGAGAAGACTGAGGCAAATGATGAGTATTCGGGTGGGAGAGTTGCTTTTGGTTTGGCCTTTTCAGCGGCCATAGCTAATTCTGTGACAGTCGTAATTTTAGCGATGGTGGTGGAGGGAATAAAGCGAGATCCGCAGCGCATGATCCGATTGATGATTCGGTTGTCATTGGCCCGTTGGAGGTATCGGGTTTCAGTGTCTTTCTTCATGTAGTCATAGAGATGTCCATCCCAGATGGAGTCAATTTGTACATGTCGGGTGTTATGATTCACTTCTTTTTCCCTTCGTTACTCTTCGTTACGACAGACCGGCCCGACCCAGTATCTTTTACCTTCTTTAGAGTGCTCTAGAACATGCAACATGTTCGTCGCACACCTTTCATTTCCATCTTCTATTCTTGCTATCTATGCTTCTATTTCCTATGGAAGGTTCTATCTTCACTTCGCTTAGTCACCAACCTTCCACGACCTTCCATTACCTTCTATTCTTCACAGTACTTAAAGTCATCGTCTTACTCGATGTAACCCCAGCTTAGTCCTGCTCAATTCTACCTTGACCACCTTGACTCCTCTCGTTGACTCTTCGTCAGACGATCCCCTTGAACCTCTCGTTGACTCATTGTCAAACGATCCTCTTTGAACCTCTCGTCGACTCATCATCGGACGACCCCTTTGACCCCTTCGTCGACTCTTCGTCGGACGACTCTTTGATCTCTTCGTCAACTCATCGTCGGACGAACCCTTTGACTATTCGGCAAGCATCCCTTGACCAAATCTCTTGAACCTTTGACTCCCAGTTAGTTCTTTGAGCCTACGCTCGTTCCTACCTGGACCAAGTGTAACATCGGGGTGGGCAAGGGGTTGGCATCTGAGGGGTAGGAGTCGGTCTAGTACAATTGTAATACAGCTCCTGGGATTGATCAGAGTTGAGGGAGATGGACAGCTCTCGCTTGGTCCAGTTGATGGTGGGGTTGGTTTGCTTAAGCCAAGGGAGTCCAAGGATTATGCTCTCCTTTCCACAGTTAAGGATATAGAACATGACATGGTGCATGAGTTGTCCGATATGGACATAGAGCATGGTGGAAAAATGGATAAGACCATTCTTGTTCGAGGATTGGTCGACGTTTCTGATGGCAATGGGGGAGGGGAGTCGTTCTTTTGGGAGAAGATGTTTTTGAACAAAGTCCCAATTGATGCAAGAGATTTGTGCTCCAGAGTCAATGAGAGCATGAGTTCCAACAGCTTTTAGATGCAACGGTTCGACGATTTCAATGGGAATTTGCATGGATTGTTTGGTAATCGACGATACAAGTACAGGGGTGCACGTAAAAGAGGGAGAGCCTTGTGTTGGGGAAGGTCTCCATTTTAAAAATCCTCATTGGAGGGTATGAAGGAGATTCTTGCTATGGTTTCTTCTTCGTCATCATCCTCAACTTCTACTAATCTGGGGACCTCTTCAACCTTTCTCACCTTCCTCTCTCCGGTCTTCTTCGGCTGAGAGGGAAAGTTCGGGCAATCGCCAGAGAGATGTCCAGGTTTTCAGCATCAGAAACAGAGTCCCTTAGCGATACAGCATTTTCGCTCTTCTGGGGTTAACTTCGATACCTTGATGGCATCAACGTCCATAGCATCAGGGTCTTTCTGGGGGCGGGAGGAAGAGGAGGAGAATGAATGGTAGGAGGTGGTGGTCTTGTCTTGCTTTGCCATGTCATCGGCTCTTCCCCATTGGGTGAGGAAGTGAGTGGACTTGGTGTACCATTCGTTGATCTTTATGGGGATGGTGTCCATAGACATGATGCAACACATGAGTTTGGTGTAGATACCAGTGGAAAAGTATCTGATGAGGACGTTTTGGTCGGTGATCCCACAGATCTGGACATGGTTCCGGAATTCAGAGATATATTTGGTGAGGTTGGAGAGGGAGGGCTTTCCTTCTATCTTGGTTGAAGAGAGCCAGGTGATGGAGAGGGCGATGGTGTCCTTGTGTTCAAAGGCGGTGTTGAATTTGGTGATAAAATCTGCATAGGTTCCAAAGTCTTTGTTTCCGCTGAGAGTGGCTTTTCGGAAGGAGGAGGCCCAAGTAAAGGCAGCTCCTTTAGTCATATATGAGAGAGCAAAGGCAATCTTCTTGGCATCTGTGGTATAGACTTCTTCATTGACGAGGAGATAGGTTCAGACAGAGTCCAACCAGATCGTGGCTTTGGCATAGTTGCCATCAAAGTTTTCAGGGGCACCAATGCGAAGTTCGACTGGTTTTGAAGTCATGGTGGAGTGGGGTGGTTGTGGGGGAAGGAAGGGGGGAAGTGGATGTGAGGGAATGAACTGTCAAGGGGGAATGGGAGTGGAGGATGGGGGAGGAAGGAGGAGCGGTCTAGTTACAGTGGGGGTGGGGAGAGGAGGAGTTGGTTCCCTAGGAGAAATGTCTGGGGCAGGGGCAAAGGATTTTTCGTCCGAAGGTTCTGTGGTGGTTTTGTCATTCGACAATTTGGGAGATTCAGAGGGGACTCGGTAAGAGTGTCGTAGTGCCCATTCAAGGGCTCCTGGTGTTTGAGGGGAGGAAATGGTAAGAGACTGCAGCAATGGTAGCTCGAAAAGAAGAGCTTAGTCCTTTTGTTACGCTTGGTCTGGGTAGGAACGAGCATAGGCTCAAAGAACTAACAGCGGGTCAAAGGTTCGAAGGATTCGGACAAGGGAGGTTTGCCAAATAACGAAGGGGGTCATCTGATGATAGAGTCGACAAAGGGGTTCAAAGGTGATCATCCGACGATAGAGTCGACAAAGGGGTTCAAAGGTAATCGTCCGACAATAGAGTCAACGAGGGATTCGAGGAGGTCAAGGTAGAATTGAGCAGGACTAAGCTGAGGTTACATCGAGTAAGATGGCGGCTTAAGTACTGTGAAGAATAGAAACTAATAGAAAGTCATGGAAGGTTGGTTACTAAGTGAAGTGAAGATAGAATCTTCCATGAGAAATAGAAGCGTAGATAACAAGAATAGAAAGCGGAAATGAAAGGTGTGCGATGAACATGTTGTATATTCTAGAGCACTCTAAAGAAAGTAAAGATACCAGGTTGGGCTGGTCTATTGTACTGAAGAGTAAGAAGTAAAAAGAAATGAATCGTAACATATACACGTTTCCTGTAGTAGATAGTTCTAATAAATCTGCTACACATGAATTTGCACAGTGTGACACATGCAGTAAGGACAGCAAAGGAAAGGAAAAAGCACACAACCACAAGGTCCCATCAGACATGTGGCTGCTTGACTTAGGAGCTTCGGCTCACTTTTCCCCTGATCACTCTGACTTCGTTGAGTATCAGAAGTTCAACCAGCCCCAATGGGCTTCCACCGCCAATGGCCAATCACCTATTATAGGTAGAGGTACCGTTTTGCTAAGGTTTGGCAACCACATATGCCGCCTATCACCCATCATGCACATGCCTTCGTGTGCAGTCCAACTAGTGTCAATGGGTACCCTCCTGCAGAACACCTGCCTCATGCTTCGCACCAGGCCTGGATATCTTACTATCTGGGACCAATGCTTCAAGGAAGCTTATTTGGAATTCCACAGTCACAGTGGACAAACCATGTATTGGCTTCATGTCAAACCCATTTTCCCCGATGATGTGCCCTCCAGCATGTCATCACTTGCCTCTGAGATTGAGTACGAACTCATGCACTGACATCTTGGACATTCGTCCCCTGATGTCATCAGGCATGCTAAAAAGCACCTGAAGGGTTTTCCTGATGTGAAGATCCCATCGAAAACTGGCCTCTGTCAAGGGTGTCAGCTCAGCAAACGGCCAAATCGTCCTTTTCCTCTTAGTGAGATGCGGGCAACCGCTCCCTTTTAGTTGATTCATTCAGACTTGAAGTCCTTTGAGGTAGCGTCTTACTCAAAATATAAGTACACAGTCGTCTTTTATGATGACTTCACATCTATGGCCTGGACCACCTTAATAAGGTCCAAGGATCAGACACTCTGCACAACCAAACAATGGTTTGCGTTTGTCTGAAATCAGTATAACGCTGTGATAAAACACTGGCGATCTGATGCCGGAGGTGAATACACTTCTGGCGCCTTCCAGGATTTCCTGAAGGACAATGGAGTTAACATCCAGCAGTCTGCCCCATATGCACACCAGCAGAACGGGCATGTGGAACGCCTAATCCGTACATTAATGGACAAGGCACAGGCTATGTGGTTACATGCTTGCCTACCTCCCTTTTACTGGGAATGGGCTCTGCTCCATGCAACCCATGTTTATAACTGGACCCCCCAGCTTTGGCTGAAATGGGATACTCCCCTGACATTACTTAAGGGGGAGAAACCATCCGTTGATCACCTTTGGGTATTCAGTTGTGGTGCCTATGTGCACATTCCTGCAGAATGCCATGGCGGAAAGCTACAGCCGAGATCGCAATTGATGATCTACTTGGGTGTTGCCCCTGGTAGTGACTCAAACTTTATCTTCATGTCACCAACAAATGCCGTTGTTACATCAGCGCACGCGATCTTCAACAAGACTCTCTTTCCGAGATGCTCTCAATCTGCCCCACACTGTCCCCATGTGGGTCCCCCAGAACTGACTCATACTCATGATGAGGTTCCGGAAGTTCTGGTTCCGGCTCCCACTGGTTCTGATGAGAGTTCTGAGTCAGAATCTGATTCCAGCAAAGAGTCCAGCTTGGATTCAAGGAATTCGCCCTCTCCTTCACCATCGCTGAGCCTGAGCACATCAAGATCTTCATCTCCATCTCTTGCTCCTCACACCCGGACACCCAGTCCAGCCCCTACTCCAGTAACACCTCCGTCACACAGACCACCACCTGCTGGTCCCCCGCCTATCCCAAGGCGTAGTGAGTGTCTCCGTAACCCCCCGACACACCCCAGAAACATTTTCGGTGAGCGCCGTCACCCACTTTGGCAGCTCCGGGACCTAGAGAGTGAGTCATGCTGGAAGGACCTTACCAGCGAAGCTGGCCTGTCCTGAGTTCCGGATTCAGTTCCAGACTCACCTGCAGTCCCTGGTGGACTCCCCCCATCTCCTACTTCTGAGGATGATGTTGACTCTTTCACACAGGAAGGGGGAGATGCTTTGGTTTCATACCTTTGCAATTGTGCTATTCTGCATGATCCCACTTTCGGGGCATCCCCAAATCTAT
>JBBPLE010000840.1:0-12339 GCA_038089675.1 Boletales sp. KT-2023b
CCTCCACTCCCATTCCCCCTTGTCAGTTCGTTCCCTCTCACCCACTTCCCCCTTTCCTTCCCCCACAAACTCCTCGTCCCACTATGACCTCAAAACCTGTCGAACTTCACATCGGTGCCCCTGAGAACTTTGATGGCAATTACACCAAAGCAACAATATGGTTGGACTCTGTCCAAACCTACCTCCTCGTCAACGAGGAAGTCTATACCACCGACGCCAAGAAGATAGCCTTCGCCCTCTCATATATGACTAAGGGAGCTGCCCTTACCTGGGCCTCCTCCTTCTGAAAAGCCGCTCTTAGCGCAAACAAAGGCTTTGGTACTTATGCAGACTTTATCACCGAATTCAACACTGCCTTTGAACACAAGGACACTGTCGCCCTCTCCATCACCTGGCTCTCATCCACCAAGATGGAAGGAAAACCCTCTCTCTCCGACCTCACCAAGTATATCTCCGAATTCCGGAACCACGTCCAGATCTGTGGGATCACTGACCAAAACATCCTCATCAGATACTTCTCCACTGGCATCTACACCAAACTCATGCGTCGCATCATGTCTATGGACACCATCCCCACCAAAATCGACCAATGGTACGCCAAATCCACTCACTTCCTTACCCAATGGGGAAGAGCCGACGATATGGCAAAATGAGGCAAGACCACTTCTCCCTCCTACCACTCATTCTCCTCCTCCTCCTCCCGCCCCCCGAAAGACCCTGACGCCATGGACGTTGATGCCATCAAGGTATCTAAGTTAACCCCAGAAGAACGGAAACATTGCATTGCCAAAGGACTTTGCTTCCACTGTCGAAAACCCGGACATCTCTCAGGAGAGTGCCCCCACTTCTCTTCCCAGCTGAAGAAAACTGGAGAAAGGAAGGTTAGGAAAGTCGAAGAAGTCCCCAGACTAGTAGAAGTTGAGGATGATGACGAAGAAGAAACTGTAGCAAGGATCTCCTTCGTACCCTCCAACAAGGATTTTTAAAACGGAGACCTTCCCCAACACAAGGCTCTCCCTCTTTTACATGTGCTCCTGTACTTGTATCGTCGATTACCAAGCAGTCTATGCAAAATCCCATTGAAATTGTCGAACCCTCGCACCTAAAAGCCATTGGAACTCGTGCTCTCGTTGACTCTGGAGCACAAATCTCCTGCATCGACTGGGACTTCGTTCGAAAACATCGTCTCCCGAAAGAACGACTTCCCTCCCCCATCACTGTTAAAAACGTCGACCAATCTGCAAACAAGAATGGTCTTATCCGTTTTTCCACCACGCTCTATGTCCGCATTGGACAACTCATGCACCATGTCATGTTCTACATCCTCAACTGTGGAAAAGAGAACGTAATTCTTGGACTTCCCTGGCTTAGGAAAGTCAACCCCACCATCGACTGGATCAAGCGAGAGCTATCCATTTCCCTTGACTCCAATCAATCCCAGGAGATTTATTACAACCGTACCAAACTGACTCAGGCTCCCTCGACACCAACCCCTCGCCCACCTCGACATGTACAAGTCGACTCCGTCTGGGACGGATGTCTCTACGATTACATGAAAAAGGACACTGAAACTCGATACCTCCAATGAGCTAATGACAACCGAATCATCAATTGAATCATGCGCTGTGGATCTTGATTTATTCCCGCCACCACCATTGCCAAGATTACTATGGCAACTGAACTAGCTATGGCCACTGAAAAGGCCAAACCAAAGGCAACCCTTCCCCCTGAATACTTGTCCTTTGCCTCCGTCTTCTCGAAAGAAGCAACCGACCACGTCCCCCCTAGCCGACCTTATGACCATGAAATCAACCTCGACGACTCCTTCACCCCGAAAGTCGGCAAGATCTATCCCCTATCCCCTGATGAAAAAGCCGCTACCAACGCATTCCTCGACGAAAACCTCAAGGCAGGGAAAATTCACCCATCCAATTCTCCCCAAGCCTCCCCCTTCTTCTTCATCAAAAAGAAGGACAGCGGTCTTCAACCCTGCCAAGACTATCACTACATCAACGAACATACCATCTGTGACACCTACCCCCTCCCCCTCATCTCTGACCTCGTCGACAAACTTAAAGGTGCCAAGACCATTACCAAGTTCGATGTTCGTTGGGGATACAACAACGTTCGCATCAAGGATGGTCACCAATGGAAAGTGGCCTTCATCACCCACAAAGGACTGTTCGAACTGACGGTCATGTTCTTTGGTCTTTGTAACTCCCCCGCCACCTTCCAATGTTTCATGAACGACTCCTTCCATGATATGATCGCAGAAGGATGGCTCATCATCTACATGGATGACCTTCTCATCTTCTCCCCCGACGCCAAAACCCACGAGGAGCGAACCAAACATGTACTTCAATGCATGACTGAGTTGGACCTTCACCTCAAACTCGAGAAATGCACGTTCACTACCAACGAGGTTGAATACCTTGGCATGATCGTACGCCCTGATGAGCTCGCCATGGACCCAGTGAAACTAGATGGCATTTGCGAATGGCCAACTCTGGCCAAAGTCAAAGATGTCCGATCCTTCCTTGGATTTGCCAACTTCTACCGACGCTTCATCCCCAATTACTCGAACGTTGCACGCCCCCTCCTTGACCTCACAAAGAAGAACCAACCCTGGGACTGGTCTCCCAGCTGCCAACAATCCTTCGACAAACTCAAACGACTGTTTCTCAGTCAACCAATCCTCCATCTCCCTGACCCTGCCCGCCCCTTTGCCATAGCCACTGACGCCTCCAAGTACGCCTCAGGAGGAGTCCTCCTCCAAACCGACGCCAACGGAGATTGGCATCCTTGTTCCTACCTGTCACAGTCCTTCTCCCCCGCCGAACACAACTATGACATTTACGATAGGGAACTCCTCGCCGTCATTCGTGGCCTTAAAACCTGGTGCCACTACCTCCAAGGATCCCCCTTCCCTGTCGAAGTCTTCACCGATCACAAAAACCTCACATACTTCTGCCAACCCCAGAAACTCAACCAACAACGGGCTCATTGGCTGCTTGACATTTCCGACTTCGACCTTCACCTAACCCATGTCCCTGGTACCTCTCTTGCCGCACCCAATGCCCTCTCTCATCGCCCAGATCTTCTCCCATCGACCGACGAGGATAATGACAATGTAACCCTCCTACCTGACACTCTTTTTGTCAACCTCATCGACACCTCCCTCCAAACCAAGCTGGCTGCTTCCTCCGCTTCCGACCCCCTTGTCCTAGAAGCGTTACGCACTACCACCGGCGACATTCCCGCTTGATTCTGATTGCGTCTCTCTGATTGGCAATACGATGCTGGCATTCTCACTTTTCAAGGACGTATCTATGTCCCCCCCGACCTCCGCCGCTCCATCATTGAATGACACCATGATCACACCACTGCTGGCCACCCCGGATATCTTAAAACTCGTCAACTTGTCGCTGCCGAATTCTGGTGGCCCAGCCTTGCTCAGTTCGTGCAAAAGTACATCGAGGGCTGCACCCTCTGTCAATCCTCCAAGGTGAACACCCATCCCACCTCCCCTCCCCTCTTCCCCATCGCTTCGTCTTCTACCATGCCTTTTCGGCAGATTTCCTGTGACCTCATCACGGACCTCCCTGTCTCCAATGACTTCGATAGTCTTTTGGTCGTGGTCGACCATGGGCTTACTAAGGGGGTGATTCTCTGCCCTACCAAGAAATCCATCTCCGCCGAGGGGATCGCCTCCCTCTTTTTCCACAAGGTTTATACTCGGTTCGGCCTTTACAACAAGATCATCTCGGATCATGGACCCCAGTTCGCCTCCTCCTTTGCAAAAGAACTTGGACGCCTTCTCGGATACAACCTCTCCCTCTCCACGGCTTACCACCCTCAGTCCAACGGAGAAACCGAACAGGTAAACCAAGAAGTGGAAACCTATCTTCAGATCTTTTGCGGCAATTCCCCTTCCACATGGTCTGATCTCATCTCCCATGCCGAATTCACCCACAATCACCACCCTCACTCCGTCACCAACAAATTGCCATTCTTCCTCATGATGGGATTTGAACCATGCCCCCTCCCAACTATTATTGCCGAAACCAACCTCCCTGCAGTCGAAGAATGACTGAAACTCCTCTCCGCAGCCAGAGATGAAGCCCTGGCGGCCCATGAGCTTGCCAGACAAGTCATGAAATCCTGCTTCCATGGAAAATTCACTCCCTTCCATAAAGGCAATAAGGTTTGGCTAGAAGCTCGAAACCTGAAACGTCTTATCTCCCATCCGAAGTTCGCTCCTAAGTGAGAAGGACCATTTACCATTACCCAGGTCCTTTCCCCCCTTACTTATAAACTCTGCCTCCTATGAATGTGGAAAATACACCCGGTCTTCCATGCATCTCTGTTATCACCCTATCGTGAAAATGATGTACACGGACCGAACTTCCCTTCTCCTCCACCTGACCTTATCAACGGAGAAGAGGAGTACGAAATGGAAAAGATCATCTGACACCGTGGATCCCCGAACAACTGAAAATTCCTAGTCTGCTGGAAGGAATATTCGGCCGAAGAAGACTCCTGGTTACCTGAATCAGAGTTTGACCACGCCAAGGAAATCTTATCCGAGTATAAGACCCTTCACCCTCACGTTTTCCCTCTCTCATCCCTTGCACCACCTACAAAACACAAACATGTCCACTCCCGCTAGATCCCCTTCCCCCACCGCTGCTACCACTGGCTGGACCACCCCCTTGCTCTACTGTATCCAAGGACTCGACTCCACTAATTACAACCCGGGCATTCCCCGGTCTACGTCCCCTCCTCTGCATCTCCCTCCTCTCAATCCTAACCCCGTCGTCTCCATTGAGTTACCTCTTTATGCCCAACATATCCGCCCTGATCCTTTCCCTGTCACCGAACAATCATCCCTTATGCTACTGCTCGAGACCCCCCACCTTCTTACCCCCCTTCGTGCTCATTTAGAACTGTTCTCTCCCCTTGATACCCTCCTTCTTCTTTTCCAAGAAATCCATAGCCTCTACCCCCTTGCCAACCAGATGTCAGACTACCCCACTGAACACGTCGCCGCCCTCCACGAAACCCGCACCGAGCTTACCAACCTTGTCCTCTCCATCATGCATCAGCTAGAAATGGACAAACTCGCTAAGGATGTCTTACGATACACCTGAGAGCTTGATGAACGCCGCCGCCTTCACCAGAACCCCTCCCCCGAAGCATCTGAAGAACCCCTCACCCTTGAGGAACTAGCCGTCATGGAATGAGCCAAAGTCAGTTGGGATGGACAACATAATGTACCCCTCTCTCCCGATCACTACCTCTATAGTCGGGCATGCTTCCATTGCCACCGACTCTCCCACATCCGCGTCAACTGCCCGTATTACGTCTGCCCCCACTGCACCCGCCATTGTCCTGGCCATACCCAACACCGCTGTCCTCGTTGTCCATGTCCTCATGTCCTTAACCCCATAAATTCCTCCTCCTCTTCTGCTTCTTCTACGCATTCTAGGCGTTCTGGTCCATCCCAACCCCTCGTTAAACGACTCTCCGACCCCCCATCCGCTAGCTCAGGCTCAGCTCCTAGACCGGTCCCTCCCCCTTCATTCCATCATCACCGAACCCCTCACCCTCATCAACGTCGTCATCGTCCCTCCCCTGACCTTGAACTTGCCAATCTTGACCTGAACGACAATGACCCGGGATATGATGACTCTGCATATGCCAACATGACCGGTTCCCCTGGTGGAGATAGGTGCATGGATTTCTGATTTTTCTTTTGATTTTATTCTTCATAGTGATTTCAAATGTACTCCGGGGGTAATGTTACGATTCACTTCTTTTCCTTCGTTATCCTTCATACAATAGACCGGCCCAACCCAGTATCTTTTACCTTCTTTAGAGTGCTCTAGAACATGCAACGTGTTCGTCACACACCTTTCATTTCTGCCTTCTATTCTTGCTATCTACGCTTCTATTTCCTGTGGAAGGTTCTATCTTCACTTAGCTTAGTCACCAACCTTCCATGACCTTCCATTACCTTCTATTCTTCGCAGTACTTAAGCCGTCGTCTTACTCGATGTAACCTCAGCTTAGTCCTGCTCAATTCTACCTTGATCACTTTGAACCCCTTGATCTTCTTGTCGACTCATCGTCAGACGACTCCTTGACTCTTTCATCGACTCTTCGTCGGACGACTCTTTGAACCTCTTGTCAACTCATCATCGGATAACTCCTTGACTCTTTCGTTGACTCTTCGTTGGACGACTCTTTGAACCTCTCATCGACTCTTTGTCGGACAACTTCTTAAACCCCTTGTCGACTCATCGTTGGACGACTCCCTTGACTCCTCTCGTTGACTCATTGTCAGACGAACTCTTTGACTATTTGGCAAGCACCCCTTGACTGAATTCCTCGAACCTTGACCCTCAGTTAGTTCTTTGAGCCTACACTCATTCCTACCCAGACCAAGCATAACACAACCAACGACAGGCTCATTGGTTACTTGACATATCAGACATTGACCTTCACCTGATCCACATTCTGGGCATCTCTCTCACAGCACCAGATGCCCTCTCTCACTGACCAGATCTTCTCCCACCTACTGATGAGGATAACGACAATGTCACCCTCCTTCCTGACACCTTTTTTGTCAACCTCATTGACACCTCCCTCCAAACCAAACTGGCTGCCTCCTCTGCCTCAGATTCCTTTGTCCTAGATCCCTTACATGCTACCTGTTACAATCAATGATACCCCCCTATTTTTTCTTTCTTTGTTACATAACAATCTTTCTCAGTCATCTTTTGATTCTCTTGCTATGTGACATGGTAACATTAATATCCATTCACGTTCTAGACTTTACCATGTCTACTTACACCTACTATCTATTTTTACTTAGAGATCTCTGATCACCTTTCCTATGTGTTTCCATTTGTGCAGTCTACACTATTTATTCTCTATTTTCTCATCATCATTCATAGCCTTTGATCGCAGCATCTTTGCACAGACTTGTATAGCTCTATGCTTAGTTTCTGCAGCCTTATGGCTATCTGTTGACCCGTAGTGACTCAGTATGACTAGCACTACTTAGTATAAATACTGGTCGCACATGTACAGTAGCCCTAAGCAATTCCTACCTTAGGTTTTTGCCTTCATTCCCTTGTCCTCCTCTGAGTCCCCCCTAAGCTTGGCCTTAGTTCCTCCTCATCGTTGTCCTTAGCTCTTGTCCACCCAGAACCTCTACAATCCTTCTGAGAGATCCCTGACGTCATCTGACATAACCTTGAAACCTTTGTCCACCAGAACCCCTCAACCTTCATCTCCAGAGTCCCTGACTTATGTCAGTACATTACCTTCAACCCCTGTCCTTGATCTAGGTGACTACTGCTAGGTCTACGCTTGTTCCTACCTGGACCAAGTGTAACACTACCACCAGCAACATCCCCACTTGATTCCACTCTCATCTCTCCAACTGGCAATATGATGCTGGTGTCCTCACCTTCCAAGGATGTGTCTACATTCCCCCTGACCTTTGTTGCTCCATTGTTGAACCACACCATGATCACACCACTGCTGGACACCCCAGATATCTCAAAACTCATCAACTTGTCACCACTGAGTTTTGGTGGCCAGGCCTTGCTCAATTCGTTTGCAAATATGTTGAAGGATGTGCCCCCTGTCAATCTTCAAAAACAAACACCCATCCCACTACCCCCCCCTCTCCCCCATTGTCTCTTCCTCTTCCATTCCTTTCTGACAGATCTCCTGTGACCTCATCATGGACCTCCCTGTCTCCTCAGGCTTTGACAGTCTTTTGGTTGTGGTCGACCATGGGCTTACTAAGGGGGTGATTCTCTGCCCTACCAAGAAATCTGTCTCTGCTGAAGGAATTGCCTCCCTCTTTTTCCACAAAGTCTACACCCTGTTTGGCCTCTACAACAAGATCATCTCAGATCATGGACCCCAGTTCGCCTCCTCTTTTGCAAAAGAACTTGGATGACTCCTTGGATACAACCTCTCCCTCTCCACCGCATACCACCCTCAATCCGATGGAGAAACTGAATGGGTAAACCAAGAAATAGAAACCTATCTTCGGATCTTCTGTGGCAATTCCCCTTCCACATGGTCTGACTTCATCTCCCACACCAAATTCACACACAATCACTGCCCTCATTCCATCACCAACAAATCCCCATTCTTCCTTATGATGGGATTTGAACCTCGCCCCCTTCCTACTATCATCACTGAAACCAACCTCCCTGCAGTCAAAGAATGACTCAAACTCCTCTCTGCAGCCAGAGACAAAGCCCTGGCAGCCCATGAACTTGCCAGACAAGTTATGAAATCCTGTTTCCATGGAAAATTTACTCCCTTCCATAAAGGTGACAAGGTTTGGCTAGAAGCCCAAAATCTGAAATGCCTTATCTCCCATCCAAAGTTTGCTCCCAAGCAAGAAGGCCCATTTACCATTACCCAGGTCCTTTCCCCCCTTACCTATAAACTCTGCCTCCCACACACATGGAAAATACACCTGGTCTTCCATGCCTTCTTGTTATTGCCCTATCACAAAAACGATGTACATGGGCCAAACTTCCCTTCTCCTCCACCTGACCTTATCAACAGAGAAGAGGAGTATGAAATGGAAAAGATCATCCAACACCATGGAACCCTGAACAACCGAAAATTCCTAGTCTGATGGAAGGGATATTCAGCTGAAGAAGACTCCTGGCTACCTGAATCAGAGTTTAACCATGCCAAGGAAATCCTATCTGATTATAAAACACTCCACCCTCACATCTTTCCTTCTTTATCCCTTGCACCATCCATGAAACCCAAACATGTCTGCTCCTGCTAGATCTCCCTCCCCCACAGTGGCTACCACTGGCTGGACCACCCCTCTGCTCTATCATATTCAAGGCCTTGACTCCGCTAATTACAACCCAGGCATTCCCTGACCTGCATCTCCCCCTCTGCATCTCCCTGCTCTCAACCCAAACCCAGTGGTCTCTGTCAAACTACCACTCTATGCCCAACACATCCATCCCGATCCCTTCTCCATCACCAAACAATCCTTCCTCATGCTCCTTCTTGAAACCCCCATCTCATTACCCCCCTTCATGCTCATTTAGAACCTTTCTCCTCTCTTGATACCCTACTTCTTCTCTTCCAAGAAATCCATAGCCTCTACCCCCTTGCCAACCAGATGTCCGACTATCCCATGGAACATGTCACCACCCTCCATGAAACCCACATAGAGCTGACCAACCTTGTCCTTTCTGTCATGCACCAATTGGAAATGGACAAGCTAGCCAAGGATGTCCTATGTTATACCCGAGAACTCAACAAATGCTGCCACCTCCATCAGAACCCATCTCCAGAAGCTTTCGAGGAACCCCTCACCCTTGAGGAACTAGCTGTGATGGAACAAACAGAAGTTAGTTGGGAAGGACAGTGTAACATACCTCTTTCCCCTGACCACTACCTCTACAGCCAGGCATGTTTCCATTGCCACCAACTCTCACATATCCACATCAACTGCCCATACTATGTCTGTCCACATTGTGCTCAACACCGCCCTGGTCACACCCAACAACACTGCCCTTGTCGTCCTTGTCCATGTACCCTCAACCCCATAAACTCCTCTTCCTCCTCTTCAGCTTCCTCTACACAATCTAGGCATTCTGGCTTTGCTCCCCCATCCCCACCCCAACCTCTTGTCAAATGACTCTCCAACCCCCCATCTTCTGGTTCTAGCTCAGCTCCCAGACAGGTTCCCCCTCTATCCTATCATCGTCATCAACCCCTCTGTCCTCATCACCATCGTTGTCGCCCCTCTCCTGATCCTGAACTTGCTGACCTAGACCTAAACAACAACAACCTGGGATATGACAACTCAGCATATACCAACATGACTGGTTCCCCTGGTGGAGATAGGTGTATGGATCTCTGATTCTTTCTTTTGATTTATTCTTCATTGTAACTTCAAGTGTACTCCAAAGGTAATGTTACGATTCATTTCTTTTTCTTTGTATTATGATAGACTGGCCCAACCCGGTACCTTTTTGCTTTCTTTAGAGTGCTCTAGAACATACAATGTGTTCATTGCACATCTTTCATTTCTGTCTTTCTATTCTTGTTATCTACACTTCTATTTCTTATGGAAGGTTCTATCTTTGATTGCTTAGTAACAAACCTTCCATGACCTTCCATTAGTTTCCATTCTTCACAGTACTTAAGCCATTGTTCTACTTGATGTATCTTCAGCTTAGTCCTGCTCAATCTTACCTTGATTTCTTTAAACTCCATTGTTGACAGTACTGTTGGATGACTTCCCATGGAACCTCTGAACTCCATCATCAACCTCATCGTTGAACAACTCCCTTGAACCCCTTTGAACTCCTTCATCGATGCTACTGTCAGATAACTCCCCTCTGAACCTCATTGACGACTATCGTCCACTGAACCCTTGACCCTCTGGCAAGCCTTCTTGTCCAAATTACCTCAAACCATTGATTCCATTGTTAGTTCTTTGAGCCTATGCTCGTTCCTACCTGGACCAAGCGTAACACCATAACTCCAGCAGCGAAATACCTGATTAGGACATTTTCATCAGAGATTTCTGAGATCTGGATGTGATTTCTGAATTTGGCAATATACTGGGTGAGATCGGCCATAGAGTTCCCTTTCATTTGTAAGGAATTAAGGGCAGTGATGGATACAGCTTTGCTGTCATGGTGGTAGAAAGTTCCTTGGAAGGCTTCTTTGAATTTGTCCCAGGTGATGGTTTCTTTGTTAGCTAGGATTTTGATATGATAGGTTGCTGCCCATGTGGCAGCTGATCCTTTAGTCATATAAGAGAGGGCATATGCCACTTTCTTGGTATCGTTGTTGTATACTTCTTCATTGACCAGGAAGTAGAATATGACAGAGGTGAACCAGGCTTTGGCTGTGGTATAGCTTCCATCAAAATGATCAGGGGGGGCGATGCGAAGTTCTACAGGTTTGTGCAGGGGGGGTGTTGTTTCACTCATGCTGACTGATGGGACTGGGGACAATGGCTCTGTGGGAAGAAGTGGGGGTAGAATCTGTGGGTGGGGGACTGGTGTAGGAACGATGGTAGACGGAATGGTTCCTGTGGTGAAGTGGAGGTGTCGTGTGAGGGTTAATGGAGACAGTGGTGTGGGTACCCTATTTAGGGATAATTGTGCAGAGAGTTCATGTGATAGATGGGTATCTTGTGGATTTTCATGGGCAGGGATTTCAATATCTTTGTCCTCTATGTCAGTAGGGACTGGAGTGGGATGATGCGATGAGTCTGAGTCTGAGGGGTAGGGTTCTTGGATGTGTTCCTGGTAGAAGCATGAATCTGGGGTATGGAGGTTGCCTGAAGGCCTAGGGTTTCTGGGGTGCTGGTGTGAAATGGTGGGATCTACTAGATAGTAGTCTTATCGAAGGGAAGCAATTCCTTTTGTTACACTTGACCTGGATAGGAACAAGCATAGACCTAGCAGTAATCACCTAGGTCAAGGACAGGGGCTGGGGATAACATACTGGCGTAAGTCAGGGACTCCAGAGATGAAGGTCAAGGGTTCCGGTGGATGAAGGCACATGGTTATGTCAGATGACGTCTAAGATCTCCCAGAAGGATCACAGAGATTCTGGATGGCTGGAGACTAAGGATGATGATGAGGAGGCACTAAAGCCAACTTAGGGGTGAACTTAGAGGAGGACTAAGGATGAAGGTGAAAACCTAAGGTAGGAATTGCTTAGCATTACTGTACATGTACGGCCAGTATTTATACTAAGTAGTGCTAGTCATACTGAGTCACTATAAGTCAACAGATAGCCATAAGGCTGCAGAAACTAAGTATAGAGCTATGCCTGTTATGCTTGGTCTAGGTAGGAATGAGTGTAGGCTCAAAGAACTAACTGTGGGTCAAGGGGTTCAAGGTATTTGGACAAGAGGGCTTGCCGGAATGTCAAGGGAGCTGTCTGACAATGAGGTTGACGAGAGAGTTCAAAGGAGTCATCTGACAATGAGGTTGACAACAGAGTTCAAGGGAGTTGTCCAATGATGATGTTGACAAAGGGTTCAAGGGAGTCGTCTGATGATGATGTCAACAAAGGGGTTCAAGGATTCAAGAAGATCAAGGTATGATTGAGCAGGACTAAGCTGAGGATACATCGAGTAGAATGATGGCTTAAGTACTGTGAAGAATAGAAAGTAATAGAAGGTTGTAGAAGGTTTGTTACTAAGCAATTGAAGATAGAACCTTCCATAAGAAATAGAAGTGCAGATAACAAGAATAGAAGAGCAGAAATGAAAGGTGTGTAATGAACACGTTGTATGTTCTAGAGCAC
>JBBPLE010000841.1:0-12304 GCA_038089675.1 Boletales sp. KT-2023b
AGCAGGTAGATTTTGGAGACTTTTGGTATGAATGTGTCATCCAGATTTATCTCATGGTCATAGGATCTAGATGGGGGAAGGCGATGTGCGGCATTTTCCGAAAATACTTCTTCAAACTCCTTATACTCTGAGGGGAGGATGATGGTGTCTTTGGAATCTTTGGCCTTGATAGTGAGTTTGGTGGCTGTAGTGAAGGCTTGGACATAACTTTCCCCAAAAGGGTGTTGGAATCCGAATCTTGCCACTCGATGGGTGATACGATTCATCATGGCCTGTTTGCAGAAGTCTGAGGGTCCTTCTTGATTGAGGTATCAGCAAAGGAGACTTTCCTTTCAATCTAAATTGAGCAGGGTATGGTTCATTGGTCAGAGTGAGGTTTTTGGTTCATATAGTTCTTTGGTTTGGTCATGTTCATCAGGGATTGATACAGTCCCTTTTGTCCAATCAATTATGGGGTTGGTCTCCTTTAACCATGGATGTCCCAGGATGATGTTTTCCCTTCCACAGTACATTACATGGAAGCGGATTCGTTGAATAACATTATTGAGGTGTATTGGGAGGAAGGTGGTGAATTTGATATTGCCATTCCTATTTTGGGTTTGATCGATGTTTCTTACTGGAATGGGGGTAGGGAGTTTTTCGAGGGGAAGTTTCCATCTTTTGGCAAAATGCCAATTGATGCAAGAGATAGTCACACCAGAATCTACCAGTGCTTGGGTTCCAACATCTTGGGATGCACTCAGGATTGAAATGGGGAGATAAATAGCATTTTGATCACTTTGAGACATAAATACAGGAGTGCATCTAGTTGGGGAGGGGGCCTGTGTTGGGTTGGACCTCCTCTTTAAAAACCTGAGACATGGTTGACTTCCATGTTGTCATTGTTATATTCTTTGATTTCTTTGATGGTGGTGGTGGTGGTAGTTTGGCAGACATTTCTTGGGGTTGGGTGACCAGGAAATTTAGCACATTTGGTTGCATTGTGTCCTGGTTGACAACATCAGAAGCATAACCCCTTTTTGAAGCATTGTTTATGTTCCTCTGGGGTTAATTTCCTGATTTGGATAGCATCGACATCCATTGCATTAGGATCACATGTAGGTCGAGTGTGGGAGTGTGATTGGAAGGAGCAGTATGGGGTGTGAGAGGGGTTTCTGCTGAGTCATGCGATGTCATTGGCTTTCTGGAATTGGCTGAGGAAGTGTACAGCCTATTGTACCATTCGTTGATCTTGGTTGGTACAGCATTCATGGACATAATGCATTTCATGAGGTTTATTGTAACTCCAGCAGCAAAGTACCCAATTAGGACATTTTCATCAGAGATTTCAGAGATTTGTACATGGTTCCTGAATTCGGTGATGTATCAGGTAAGATTGGCCATGGAGTTTCCTTTCATTCATAATGAATTAAGAGTAGTGATGGATACAGCTTTGCTGTCATGATGGTAGAAAGTCTTTTGGTAGGCTTCTTTGAATTCGTCCCAAGTGATGGTTTCTTTGTTTGCTAGGACTTTGATGTGATAGGTTGCTGCCCAAGTGGCAGTGGATCCTTTGGTCATATATGATAGAGCATATGCCACCTTTTTGGTATCGTTGTTGTACACTTCTTCATTGACCAAGAAGTAGAATACAATGGAGGCGAACCAGGCTTTGGCTATGGTATAGCTTCCATCAAAATGATCAGGAGGGGTGATGTGAAGTTCTACAGGTTTGTGCGGAGGGGGTGCTATTTTGCTCATGCTGACTGATGGGACTGGGGACGATGGTTCTGTAGGAAGAAATGGAGGTAGAATTTGTGGGTGGGGAACTGGTGTAGGAATGACTGTAGATGGAACAGTTCCTCCAGTAAAGTGGAGGTGTTGTGTGAGGGTTAATGGGGACAGCAGAGTAGGTACCCTATTTAAGGATAGCTGTGTGGAGAGTTCATGTGAAAGGTGGGTGTCTGGTGGGTTTTCTTGGGCGGGGATTTCAATGTCTTCGTCCTCTACGTCAGTAGGGACTGGGGTAGGGTGGTGCGATGAGTCAGAGTCTGAGGGGTAGGGTTCTTGAACATGTTCCTGGTAGAAGCATGAATCTGGGGTATGGAGGTTGCCCAAAGGCCTAGGGTTTCTGGGATGCTGGTGTGAAATGGTGGGATCTACTAGATAGTAGTCCTATTGAAGAGAAGCAATTCCTTTTGTTACACTTGGTCTGGGTAGGAACAAGCATAGACCTAATGATAATCGCCTAGATCAAGGACAGGGGTCGGGGATAATGTACTGACATAAGTCAAGGACTCCAGAGATGAAGGTCAAGGGTTCTGGTGGACAAAGGTTGAGATTTACATCAGATGACGTCAAAGATCTCCCAGAAGGATCGCAGAGGTTCTGGGTAGTGAGAGGTTGAGGACAATGATGAGGAGGCACTAAGGCCAACTTAGGGATGAACTCTGAGGAGGACTAGGATGTGAAGGTGAAAACCTAAGGTAGGAATTGCTTAGCATTACTGTACATGTTTGGCCAGTATTTATACTAAGTAGTGCTAGTCATACTGAGTCACTATGAGTCATCAGATAGCCATAAGGCTGCAGAAACTAAGTATAGAGCTATGCAGGTCTGTGCAAAGGTGCTGCGATCAGAGGCTATGAATGATGATGAGAAATATAGAGAATAAATAGCACAGGCTGCATGAGTGGAAATGCATAGGAAATCTAGTTGGGATCTCTAAGTAAAAATAGATAGTAAGTGTAAGTAGACACGGTAAAGTCTAGAACATGAAGGGATATCAATGTTACCATGTCACATAGCAAAGGAATTGAAAGAAGACTGAGATAGATTGTTATGTAATAAAGAAAGAAAAGATAGGGGGTTATCACTGATCATAACAGTATCAAGCACCACCTGTCCAGGATGCTGGTTCTGGTTCTTGGTGCAGGTTGTTGGACACAAGGTGTTCAACATGAGTAGCAAGAGCAGGAATCAATGGGACTAGGTGAATGTTAGTGTTGGTTGGAGTTGCAATAAAATGCAACTCCCAATATTAGAATTGGTGATCAGCCAGGCTTTCATCCTGACTCCAGCCTGCCAACTCAAGCACCCCAGCAACCCTGATTTTAACACATCTGGTGTGTACTTCAAACTATGTTTAGCTCCACTGCTGCTGCTCATCTGACCATATAAAGTTCATATAACTCCACCATTACCACACAATTCAGTATGATGCCCTCATCACATCAGACTGGTATTCCCACACCTTGCATCCCCTGCAATTATGTGGGATGTTGCCAATGGTTCAAGACACTCCCTGGCCTTAAACACCACCAGATGTCAGCTCACAACTACAGTTTCCACACATTGACATTAATGGCAACAGCCTCAACCAGACACTCAGCATTGAATCAGCTAGCACCAGGAGTCATCTGAAACTACCATGACAAACTCACAGGTATGTTGGCTCACCATGGAAGGATTCATACTCTACTAAATGGTTGACCTAGGTGATGTTTGTGATGCTAGTGGCCAATCCATCAACTCCAATTCTGCTCCATTTGTTACAGAAAAGAGTAAGGATGATTGGTTTCCATACAACTCTAAACTCCAGTATGAAACCACTGAACTGCTATTCCAAAATGCTGAAATGTCTGCCCAGAATATTGACTGTCTATGCAAATTGTGGGGGGAGTCTCAGCTGGGCAACAATGAAAGGCCACCTTTTGTCAACCACAAGGACCTATATGATATGATCGATGCAACACCATTGGGTGACATACCATGGGACTGTTTCAAGCTAAGGTACAATGGTGAATGCCCTGAAGGTATTGCCCCCCCCTGGATGAATAAAGTATATGAGTTCTGGTATTGCCCTCCTGATGCACTAGTCACACAAATGTTGTCTAATATGGACTTCCATGGCAAATTTGACTACACCCCATACCAGGACTTTTTGAATGGTCCCAGAAATCCACAACGGTATGAAATTTCATGTCTGGTGATTGGGCATGGAAACAAGTGGTACATCACCCTATTTCATATTGAGTACCTTGTGATAATTAGATTCATGAACAGGATAAAATTGTACATGATTCAGCTACAACTGGTAGCATGTTCATCCCCATCATACTTGGAAGCAACAAGACAACAGTGTCTGTGGCAACAGGCCAGAACAACTACTGGCCAGTCTATCTCTCGATTGGCAACATCCACAATAATGTGCAACATGCACATCATAGAGGTGTTGAGCTTCTTGCATTTCTGGTGATCCTGAAAAGTAAGTCCATTTCAATTCATGTTTGCTACTAACATTTTAATCCTCAGTGGCAAAGAAATATACTGACAACCCAATATTTTGGCATTTCAAGAAGCAACTTTTCCATACCATGATGGCAAGAATGTTGAGCCCTTTGAAGCTGGGCATGACAAAGCTGCAAGCCATGAAATTCCCTGACCAACATTATTGCCATGCCATTTTCAGGTTAGAACTGTACATTGCTGACTACCCTGAACAGGTTCTACTTGCTGGTATAGCTCAAAACTGGTGTGGGTAGTAAGTTTGTTTGTATATCATATATTGTTTATCTAAATTTGATCATTGTCATTCAATAGCTGTGTTGCACCAGCTAATAACCTTGACAGTGGCAGCACACCATGGACCACTGAACTCATGCATGCACTCATCAAGGAGATCCCAAACAGCAACATTCTCTGGAACAATTGGGACATAGATAGCTCAGTTGTGGTATGTGCCTAGACTCTACACTAATCTCAAATGACTTGCATGCCATTAGGTATTCACTGAACATTTCCCACATGCTGACATCTGGCAACTCCTAGCCCCCGACATATTACATCAACTTGTGAAAAGGACATTCAAAGACCACTTGGTTGACTGGATTGAAAAACATCTAGAATTGGAGTACAGCAAAACTGGGGCAAAAGACCAACTGGCTGATATTGATTGATGGTAAGCTTTAATTCCAAACCATAGCCTACAAGTAATGTAGGTTCCAGGATTGCTGTTGCTCCACCTTTTCCAGGACTACAAAGATTCCCTGACAGCCATGGATTTTCACAATGGACTGGCAATGACTTGAAGGCCCTAATGAAGGTGTTTTTTTTTTGTTTCAGTTAAACTGTGTCCAATCTCATTCATTCCAGGTCTACTTGTCAGCCATCAAAGGCCATGTTCCAGACCAGATCATTCGCATGTTTCATGCATTCCTTGAGTTCATCTATATTTCCCAGAAAAATGTGATAACAGATGACACCTTACTACAGCTCAATGATGCACTTGCATGCTTCCATGAACATTGCATCATTTTTGAAGAATCTGGTGTCCATCCATCCAGTTTTTTGCTTCCTCAACAACACACTCTCACTCATTACAAATCCCTCATTTGTCTCTTTGGTGCTCCAAATGGCTTGTGCTCATCAATCACTGAATCCAAGCATATATCTGCAGTGAAGAAACCTTGGTGTCATTTGAACAAAAATAAGGCTGCAGGACAAATCTTGCAAACAAATCAATGTCTTTCACAGCTCACCGCAGCCCACACCAATTTTGAAGCTCAAGGGATGCTTCCATCATTACAGCAGGTGTGTAACCCAACACAAGACAGTATGTTGATGGTTTATAACCATCAGATGGTGCAGCTCATTGATTATCTGATCAAGGTCTACTGGACAAACCAGAAGATGACTCAAGTGAGGAGGACCCAGAGTCCTTGGATGTAGTGGATGACCACCCTTCACTTGCTCACTCTGACATCACATTCACAGCAACATGCAGTATGGTAAGTACAACTATACTTTCATAGCTAATAAACTAGAAATAAAATAACATCTTAAGTTCATTATCATGCAAGGAATGCATTGGCACTTGCCATCAAACTCAACATCCCTTTGCTCCCCCAGCTGATCTCCACTTTCCTATCTGAACAACAACAACTTCAATCTTCATCAATCAATCCATCCAACCACCCTGCTTCATTTACTGGACCTGTCAAGGTATATCTTTCAGCCATGGCAATGTTTGTTTCACCAAGTGACCCAAGCAGCATTGGTAACTTGTGGCATGAACAAATTCATGCAACACCATCATGGCATCATGGACCTGCACGAAATGACTGCATGCTTGTGAAAACAAGCAATACAGAGGAGGGAATGTTGAGCATGGACATCACACATGTGTTTTGTTTTTTCTCATTCATTCACACCAATGGACAGACATACCCATGTGCTCTCATCCATTGGTTTGATCGCTTGGTGGATGAACCTGATGACCTTGTGGGAATGTGGATGGTGATGCCTTTGTTTCATGAGGACCACTCAAAAAATCTGGCAGTAATCCATATCAACAGTATAGTTTGTCTTGCTCACTTACTCCCTATTTTTGGTGATGAACGAGTTCCTCTGGGTGTTAATCTTCATAATTCACTGGATCTATACTGTGGTTTTTATGTTAATTGTTTTGCTGACCACCATGCATTTGAGCTTCTTTCATCATGTGCTACTAGTATTAATTGGATGCTAATTGATAGTATTCCAAGCCTGCAAAGCCTCATAAGGTACAAAAAGATGATATAGTAAATATGAGATGTAGCAGAACTTTGACTTACAGTCTTATAACACTCATGCAACTTCAGCCTGCCAGTAAGACAAATAATGTTATGTAAGAAGTATTTAGGCAGCAATAAGACTTTTGCAAAGATTCTGATGCTTCTGAATGTTGAATGGACTCTGTGTTACATACATAGTAATTAGTTCACACATCACATGTATTTACTTTTGGACTCAGCAGAGTTGAGTTCTAATTGATTCTTTACTCGATACCACCATCACCCATTGTAAGCTCCTCAAGCCCAACCAACCCAGGTATGTGAGAGACCTTCCCATGTATGTAACACATGTACTTGCAACAGGTTATGAGCCCTGAGCAGGCTGGCAGCATTTAACACAGCCTCCCCACTCTCTCATCCTTACCTGACCATTGGTCAGTGTGGATTCAGTTCCACCCACCATTTGGGTGCCTTCAGGGTGCAGATTAAGTTCCACCCCTGAATGGTGAATGTTTGAACCATTCGTGCAGATTCAGTTCCACTGAACACTTTGCAAAGTGAAAGCCACACAAAGCAGCCACTCTCCATCTCAAAATAAGGGGAGACTATGTCCCCTGAGTTTTTGGGCTCTGGATGTTCAGCGATGCAGTTCATCCCATCCCTTTTACTTTATCATTCAAGGTACCCATGCTAATGTCTATCCCCACCAGACCTCAACCATGTCTTCCACCTCCCTCTCCACCATCATCAAGCTCAACGGCATGAACTACCATGCCTGGTGGTCCCAGATGGACAACTACCTCCATTCCATCAGGGTCTACTCCCGCATTATGAAGCTCCAACCCACCATTCCTGTCACCCTCCCAGAGATCAAGGACGCCAATGGGCACATCACCCAGGCGGCCTACACTCCTCCAGCCAATGAAGTCCATCGTGCTGAAGAGAAGCAGGAGGACTGGGACAAGGACGATGACAAGGCCACTGGCACAATCATGCTCACTTGCAAACACCATGTTTGTGAGTGTGGCATCAACTTCAGTGATCACACTGAAAATATCCTCATTGAACTGGAAAAATGGTTCAACAACCCCACCATCTCCTCCATGATTACAGAGTTTAAAGCCCTCATGGGCCTCCAAATCCCTGACAACAACTCACTGGTGTCGACCTTCTCCAAGTTCAACACCCTCTTCTCTCACCTCTCTGACTTTGGCTACCCAGTCAATGACAAAATAAAGTCATTGATCGTGATCTCCAAGATCCCCAAGTATGCCAACCATGCCGCCACCACCATCACTGCTGCAAAGCCTGAGACAAACTTGGCAGGAGTTGTCACCAAGATGGTTTCCACTGTTGAGGAGATTTTCTGACAGATAGAAGTGTTGTGGCAAACGTACATGCAGCACCATCCCACCAAGGACTCCTGGCCTCAACAGGCCAACAAAGTCAGCACCATCAAACAGCAGCAGGGGGAACCCCAGTTCTCCCAGCAGCAACAGCAGCAGACACAAGGTGGTTCCTCCTCCAAGGGAAATAACCAGAAAGCACAGAAGGGCAACTGCTCTGAAAAGGGCGAAGAAAAGTGCAAGGAGAAGAAAAAAACCCAAAAGGAAAAGAAGCAGGCAGAGGCTGCACAAGCCTCAGCCTCCTTCGCCTTCACCTCCGCCACTGTCATCACCCCTGCCACCACCTCCTTCACGTTGCCCATCCCTGACCCCTGCCACAATGCACACACACCCAGTGTGACCCACTATGGGCCACCTGTGTTTCCTTTAACCAAGGAAACTGTCTCCCTTGCACAATGCCTTGAGGTCCCTGTGACCTCCTCCACAATCCACAACCTCAAACCAGTTGCATCCCACTGCTCCAAGCATGCTCGCACAGAGCAATCCCTCTCCGACCGCCTCTCCACCCTGCTTTCCCAACAGATCACAGAAGTCCCATTAGCCAGGACAACAGGTACCATGGAGGTCAATGAGGATGTTGTAAGTCTAGGCGATGATGCCTATGACAAATACATCAAGGGCTTCTTTATAGAGTCCACATCACAGTGCATATCCCCTCTTCCATCTACATCAGGTACTGACACACAATTAAATTTGCTGCAGGTAAATCATATATACATGTTTCCTGTAGTAGATAGTTCTAATAAATCTGCTACAAATGAATTTGCACAGTGTGATACATGCAGTAAGGACAGCAAAGGAAAGGAAAAAGCACACAACCACAAGGTCCCATTGGACATGTGGCTGCTCAACTCAGGAGCTTCGGCTCATTTCTCACCTGATTGCTCTAACTTCATCAAGTATCAGAAGTTCAACCAGCCCCAATGGGCTTCCACTGCCAATGGCTGATCACCTATTATAGGTAGAGGCACCATTTTGCTAAGGTTTGGCAACCATATATGCTGCCTATCACCCGTCATGCACATGCCCTCATGTGCTGTTCGACTAGTGTCAATGGGCACTCTATTGCAGAACACCTGCCTCACACTTCATGCCAGGCCCAGGTACTTAACTATCTGGGACCAGTGCTTCAAGGAAGCTTATTTGGAATTCCACAGTCATGGTGGACAAACCATGTATTGGCTTTGTGCCAAACCAATCTTCCCTGATGACATGCCCTCCAGCATGTTGTCACTCACCTCTGAGATCAAATACAAACTCATGCACTGATGTCTTGGACACTCGTCCCCTGATGTCATCAGGCATGCTAAAAAGCACCTGAAGGGTTTTCCTAACATGAAGATCCCATCTAAAACTGGCCTCTGCCAAGGGTGTCAGCTCAGCAAGCAGCCAAATCATCCCTTTCCTCTTAGCAAGACACAGGCAACCGCTCCCTTTGAGTTGATTCATTCAGACTTAAAGTCCTTCAAGGTAGTGTCTTACTCAAAATACAAGTATGCAGTCATCTTTTATGATGACTTTACATCAATGGCCTGGACCACCTTGATAAGGTCCAAGGATCAGACACTCCACACAACCAAACAATGGTTTGCATTTGTCTGCAATCAGTACAATGCCGTGATAAAACACTGGCATTCCAATGCCAGAGGTGAATACACTTCCAGAGCCTTCCAGGACTTTCTGAAGGACAATGGAGTTAACATCCAACAGTCCACCCCTTATGCACACCAGCAGAATGGTCATGCAGAATGCCTAATCTGCACTTTAATGGACAAGGCACAGGCTATGCAGTTACACGCTTGCCTACCTCCCTCCTATTGGGAATGGGCTCTGCTCCATGCAACCCATGTTTATAACCGGACCCCACAGCTTCGGCTGAAATGGGATACTCCCCTGACATTACTTAAGGGGGAGAAACCATCCGTTGATCATCTTTGGGTATTCAGTTGTGGTGCTTATGTGCACATTCCTGCAGAACGTGGTGGCAGAAAGCTACAGCCAGATTGCAATTGATGATCTACCTGGGCATTGCCCCTGGTAGTGACTCAAATTTCATCTTTATGTCACCCACAAATGCTGTTGTTACATTGGCACACACGATCTTCGATGAGACTCTCTTCCTGAGATGCTCTTGATCTGCCCCACACCGTCCCCATACAGGTCCCCCAGAACCAACTCATACCCATGATGAGGTTCCAGAAATCCCAGTTCTGGCCCCCGCTGGTTCTGATGAGAGTTCCAAGTCGGAAACTACTTCCAGCGACAAGTCTGATTCATCAGCTCAAAGGAGTTTGCCCTCTCCCTCACTGTCACCAAGCCTGAGCACGTTGAGATCTTCATCTCTGTCTCTCGCTCCTCACACCTGGACACCCAGTCCAGCCCCTCCTCCAGTGACACCTCCATCACACTGACCGCCACCTACTAGTCCCCCACCTATCCCAAGGCATAGTGAGCGTCTCCATAACCCCCTGACGTGCTCCAGAAACATTTTTGGTGAGCACCATCATCCCTTACGACAGCTCTGGGATCTGGAAAGTGAGTCACGCTGGAAGGATCTTACTGGCAATGCTGGCCCATCCCAGGTTCTGGACACTGCTCTGGACTCACCTGCAGTCCCTGGTGGACTCCCCCCATCTCCTACTTCTGAGGATGATGTTGACTGTCTCACACAGGAAGGGGGAGATGCATTGGTTTCATTCCTTTGCAATTGTGCTATTCCACATGATTCCACTTTTGGGGCATCCCCTAACCTACACGAGTGGACATTCTGCAACATCCAGAAGCTTCCTAAATTGGAGCAGAAGGATTGGCTCAAAGCCTGTGAGGACCAGCTACAAATGCTGAAGGACCACAAGGTCTACAAAGTTGTTCTGCACCCACAACACCACAAGGTGATTAAAAACTGTTGGGTCTTTGATCAAAAGTCGGATGGTCGTAAAAGAGCCTGCCTGGTAGCAAAAGGCTTTAGCCAGGCTGAAGGGTTAGACTTTGACCAAGTCTTTTCCCCAGTTGTATGTTTCGAGACTGTGTGATGTATGTTTGCCCTCTCGGCCCTGGAAGGATGGCACATCTCCAGGCTTGACATACGCTCTGCATACCTTTATGGTAAACTGGAAGAGGAAATCTATATGGAGTTTCCTGAGGGGTTCATGCCTCCTGACCAAAAAGGCAAAGTCCTCTGCCTATTGTGCACACTTTATGGACTCAAGCAAGCCAGCTTAGCCTGGTGGAAAGCACTTGATGCATCCATGGTGGAACTCGGCTTCAAACGGTTAAAAACCGATGCTGGACTTTTTATTTATCACAAAGGCAAAGACATATGTCTAGTGATAGTCTATGTAGACAATGCCCTCTTCTGCGGCCCCAACAAGATCTTTGTAGACAAGATCAAGGCCGCTTTCATGAAGAAGTGGGAATGTCGTGATCTTGGAGAGCCATCCAAATTCCTCTGAATGAACATTCATCAAGAAGGTTGTAACATCCAAATCAACCAAAAAGATTACCTCGACAAGGTGCTTGAATGATGTGGCATGACCAATGCCAAATCCATGCCTACCCCACTTCCACAGGGTTATTACCCAGTGAAGAACAATGCACTGGTCCAACATGATTTACAGACGTGTTTTCAGACTGTGATCAGCTCATTGCTGTATCTTATGATTGGCACCCATCCAGACATCACATATGTGGTTACCTAACTAGCACACATGTCAGCCAACCCATTGCAGGAACATCTCGACAGAGCTCTGTACATCTGCCAGTACCTTATCGGAACCAGGGATTATTCCCTATTGTATAACAGTTCCTCTGGAAAAGGCATTCTTGCCTGTACTGATTTGGATTGGGTGCAGGACATTAATACCACGCACTCTCAAACCGGCTTCTATCTTAAGATGGCCAATGGTGTGTTTTTGTGGAATTCACACTTACAAAAAACCACTGCCATCTCTTCCACCGAAGCAGAATATATGGCACTGAGCAATTGTTCATGTCAATGTGTGTGGATCCATGAGATGATGGGTGAGCTCAGCTATAAGCTGAAACCTATCCCCATCTGTGGCAACAACCAGGGTAGTTTATTCATTGTGCAAAACCCTATGACTGAAAAGTGCAACAAACACATCCGCATGAAATATCACTTTATCCATGATGCAGTCATGGTCCACAAGCTAGTGGAGCTTTTCTATATCCCCGGGACTGACAATCCTGCCGATATGTTCACCAAGAACCTTGGATGTGTCAAGTTCAATGAATTCCACTCCCAGCTTGGACTGGAGTTTAACTCCACCAAGTAAAAGTACTGCCCTCCATTTTAATGCTTTACATATCTACCATATACTTAGCAAGGGGGAGTGTTGAATGGAC
>JBBPLE010000842.1:0-12288 GCA_038089675.1 Boletales sp. KT-2023b
TTACCGAACAATCCTCTCTCTTGCTCCTCCTCGAAACCCCCCATCTCCTTACCCCCCTTTGTGCCCACTTAGAACCTTTCTCCCCCCTTGATACCCTTTTCCTCCTTTTCCAAGAAATCCATAGTCTCTATCCTCTTGCCAACCAGATGTCTGATTATCCCACAGAACTTGTCGCTACCCTCCATGAAACCCGTACAGAACTCACCAACCTTGTCCTCTCTGTCATGCACCAACTGGAAATGGACAAACTAGTTAAGGATGTTTTATGCTATACCCAAGAACTTGATGAACGCCGCTGCCTTCACCAGAACCCATCCCCTGAAGCCTTTGAGGAACCTCTCACTCTCAAGGAACTTGCTGTCATGGAATGAGCAGAAGTCAGCTGGGACGGACAACATAACGTATCTCTCTCCCCCAATCATTACCTCTATAGCTGGGCATGCTTCCACTGCCACCGACTCTCTCACATCCACATCAACTGCCCATACTACATCTGTCCCCATTGTGCTCGCCATCGTCCTGGCCATCCCCAACATTGCTGTCCTCGATGTCCTCGTCCCCATATCCTTAACCCTGTCACCTCCTCCTCCTCATCCTCAGCTTCCTCCACTCATTCTAGGTGTTCTGGCATCGCATCCTCCTCTCAACCTCTCGTTGAACGACTCTCTGATCCCCCATCCTCTAGCTCTAGTTCAATTCCTAGACAAGTTCCCCCTCTGTCTTATCGTCGCCATAGAACTCCTCACCCTCGTCAATGTCATCGTCACCCTTCCCCAGACTTAGACCTCACTGATCTTGACCTAAATGATAATGACCCAGGGTATGACGACTCCGCTTATGCCAACATGACCGGTTCACCTGGTGGAGGTAGATGTATGGATTTCTAATTTTTCTTTGATTTTATTCTTCATCATAGCTTCGAATGTACTCCAGAGGTAATGTTACGATTCATTTCTTTTTACTTCTTACTCTTCGATACAATAGACCGGCCTGACCTGGTATCTTTACTTTCTTTAGAGTGCTCTAGAACATACAACGTGTTCGTTGCACACCTTTCATTTCCACTTTCTATTCTTGTTATCTACACTTCTATTTCTCATGGAAGGTTCTATCTTCACTTTGCTTAGTAACCAACCTTCCATGACCTTCTATTAGTTTCTATTCTTCGCAGTACTTAAGCTGCCATCTTACTTGATGTAACCTTAGCTTAGTCCTGCTCAATTCTACCTTGACCTCTTCAAATCCCTCGTCGACTTCATCGTCGGACGATTACCCTTGAATCTCTCGTCGACTCTATCATTGGACAACCTCTTTGAACCTCCTTCGTCAACTCTATCATCGGACGATCCTACCGTCCTCCTTCGTCGACCTCATTGTCAGATGACTCCTTGACTTTTCAGCAAGCATCCCTTGTCCGAATACTTCGAACCTTTGACCCGCAGTTAGTTCTTTGAGCCTACGCTCATTCCTACCCGGACCAAGTGTAACAGTATGCCTGAAATTGAGGGCTGGCCTTTTGCTGGGATGGACCCCTTCCTGCCATCAGAACAACTGTCATCATGAGGGCTCATAGCCTAGCAGAACAACAACAATGAGGCTGGTGGGAGGCAGGCATGCCAGTGAGTTTTCAGACTCAGATTCACATCCAGTCTAATTAGTCAGACAAGGCTATGAAATTTCACTGAAATTTTCATATTAGTGAAATTTCATAGCATTCACTAGGCTATCTGAATACCACTATTGACATAAAGTCATGATTAACTTTGACTCACAAATCAAACATACCAGTTTAGAGGAAGGGGGTTTGTTGACAACTGGATGTGCTATAATCAATACTAAGATCTGATCTTCAGCCCACATCAACTGTTATCACTTACTCCCCACAAAAATATGTTCAAACAGTTGCCCAAGGGAGGTGTCTGCCTTCTAGTCCTTGGTGGAACTAATGTGCGCCACTATATTGTTAGCCACTGCAAAGACATAATTATGATGGCATGTCACCATTGCCTTTTGTGCCTTGATGGCATACAGGATCCTGTCAGATATGAATCAGGAGATTCCAACATGACTGTCATCAGACTACTTCAGAATGCAGGGAGTGACCATGAACTGAAGAGGACCCATCGGACGGGAAATGCATACCCTATATAGGAGCACCCTTCTGGGTATAAAAGCAGGTGCTGACCTGCTGCAATATGACCTCAACCCCACTCTACCTTCTCATCACAACCAGAGTTACTACTGCTGCCATGGCTGATGAGCCCATCAGAAGGACCATCCAAATCATTTCTATTGATGGAGATCTACCCATTGGTGTAAATGACACTAAACCTGCCTCCCAGGTGGTCTATGCCAGCGCACCTGTTAACACTGTGTGGCCAGCCCTTATTTGCAACTGAAAGTAACACTCACATTATTCCTTATAGTGGAGAGTTAAGAGAACCAAAGATGGAGGCACCTACCTGTTGAGCATCAGTGGCTATTGGTTCGTCAGAGTGAATGAGAATGGGGATGTCATTGCCTCCATCTACCCCTACTCTGACAATCCTGAATCAGTGAAGTGGGAGATCATCCAGAGCCTAGAGATGATGGGCTTTTAGTAAGAGAACCCCTGGCACCATTGGGTTAACTGGTGTCACTTCCTCATTCCTTCTTCAATATTCAAGTGGCAGACCAAACCTGGCCCTTGCATGTGTGGGCCACCTCAGGTGATGGTAGACTGGTAATGCATTGCTTACTTGTGTAATCTCATGATAAATTTCTTATCTTCAGTACAGATCAAGATCTGTGCCTCCGAGTTCCCTAGTGTCCCCCCATCTGAGTTGTTTATGTTGCACCCATCTGAGTAAAGGAAAAGGACTGGCACATGATCATGTGTGTTCACATTGCCATGTAAGAAGTAGTAGGATCGTCATTTGTATATGCATTCATTGTATTTGTTGATGTTATGCTTGGTCTGGGTAGGAATGAGCATGGGCTCAAAGAACTAACCACAGGGTCAAGGGTTCAAGGTATTTGGACAAGGGGGCTTGCCAGAAGGTCAAGGGTTCAATCAACAATAGTTGTTGATGAGTTGCAAGGGGGTTGTCCATCAATGAAGTTGATGAAGGGGTTCAGAGGGATTTGAGGAAGTTGTCCAACGATGAGGCCAATGAGGGAGTTCAGAGGTTCAAGGAAATCAGGGTAAGATTGAGCAGGACTAAGCTGAAGATACATTGAGTAGAATGATGGCTTAAGTACTGCAAAGAATAGAAGCTAATGGAAGGTCATGGAAGGTTTATTACTAAGCAAACAAAGATAGAACCTTCCATGAGAAGTAGAAGCATAGATAACAAGAATAGAAAACAGAGATGAAAGGTGTGTGGTGAACACATTACATGTTCTAGAGCACTCTAAAGAAAGAAAAAGGTACCAGGTTGGACTGGTCTCTCTTATCAATGATGAAGAAGTGAATTGTAACATTACCTCCAGAGTACATTTGAAGTCACGATGAAGAATAAATCAAAAAGAAAGAATCAGAGATCCATACATCTATCTCCACCAGGAGAACCAGTCATGTTGGCATATGCTGAGTCATCGTATCCTGGGTTGTTGTTGTTCAGATCTAAATCAGCAAGTTCAGGATTGGGAGAGGAGTGACAACAATGGTGATGAGGATGGAGGGGTTGATGACAATGATAGGATGGAGGGGGAACCTGCCTGGGAGCTGAGTTGGAACTGGAGGATGGGGGGCTGGAGTGCCATTTGACGAGAGGTTGGAATGGGGATGGGGGAGTGAAGCCAGAATGCCTAGAGTGTGTTGAGGAAACTGAAGAGGAGGAAGAGGAATTTATGGGGTTTAGGGTATGTGGATGAGGGCGACAAGGGCAGCAATGTTGGGTGTGGCCAGGGCAGTGGCAAGCACAGTGCGGACAGACATAGTATGGACAATTGATGCAGATGTGAGAGAGTTGGTGGCAATGGAAACACACCTGGCTGTAGAGGTAGTGGTTGGGGGAAAGAGGTACATTATGTTGTCCTTCCCAACTAACTTCTGCTCGTTCCATTACAGCTAGTTCCTTGAGGGTGAGGGGTTCCTCAGAAGCTTCTGGGGATGGGTTTTGGTGGAGGCAGTGGTGTTCATCAAGCTCTCAGGTATAACATAGAACATCCTTGGCTAGCTTGTCCATTTCCAATTGGTGCATGACGGAGAGGACAAGGTTGGTCAGCTCAGTGCAAGTTTCATGAAGGGCAGTAACATGTTTCATGGGGTAGTCAGACATCTGGTTGGCAAGAGGGTAGAGGCTATGGATTTCTTGAAAGAGGAGAAGTAGAGTGTCAAGAGGGGAGAAAGGTTCTAAATGGGCACAAAGGGGGGTAATGAGATGGGGAGTTTCAAGAAGGAGCATTAGAGAAGATTGTTCAGTGATGGGGAAGGCATTGGGATGGATGCATTGGGCATAGAGTGGTAATTCAACAGAGACCACTGGGTTTGGGTCAAGAGCAGGGAGATGCAGAGGGGGGGATGTAGGTTGGGGAATGCCCAGGTTGTAATTAGTGGAGTCAAGGCCTTGAATATGATAGAGCAAGGGGGTGGTCCAGCCAGTGGTAGCTGCAGTGGAGGAAGGAGATCTAGTGGGAGCAGACATGTTTGGGTTTTGTGGATGGTGTGGGGAATGAGGAGGAAAAGACATGAGGGTGAAGGGCTTTATAATCAGATATAATTTCCTTGGCATGATTAAACTTCAATTTAGGTAGCCATGAGTCTTCTTCAGCCAAGTATCCCTTCCATTGAACTAGGAATTTTCAGTTATTCAGGGTTCCACAATGTTGGATAATCTTTTCCATTTTGTATTTCTCTTCTCTGTTGATAAGGTCAGGTGGGGGGGAAGGGAAGTTTGGCTTGTGTATGTCGTTTTTGTGATAGGGTGATAACAGGGAGGTGTGGAAGACCAGGTGTATTTTCCATGTGCATGGGAGACAGAGTTTATAGGTAAGGGAGGAAAGGACCTGAGTAATGGTGAGTGGGCCTTCTCATTTGGGAGCAAACTTTGGGTGGGAGATGAGATGTTTCAGATTTCAGGCTTCTAGCCAAACCTTGTTGCCCTTATGGAAGGGAGTGAATTTTCCATGGAAATGGGATTTCATAACTTGTCTGGCAAGTTCGTGGGCTGCCAGGGCTTCATCCCTAGCTGTGGAGAGGAATTTGAGTCATTCTTCAACTGCAGGGAGGTTGGTTTCAGCAATGATGGTGGGGAGAGGGTGGGGTTCAAATCCCATCATGAGGAAGAATGGAGATTTGTTGGTGGCAGAATGAGGATGGTGATTGTGTGCAAATTCAGCATGGGAGATGAGGTCAGACCATGTGGAAGGGGAATTGCCACAGAAGATCCGAAGGTAGGTTTCTATTTCTTGGTTTACCCATTCAGTTTCTCCATTGGATTGATGGTGGTATGCAGTGGAGAGGGAGAGGTTGTATCCAAGGAGTCGTCCAAGTTCTTTTGCAAAGGAGGAGGCAAACTGGGGTCCACAATCTGAGATGATTTTGTTGTAGAGACTGAACTGGGTATAAACTTTGTGGAAAAAGAGGGAGGCAATTCCCTTGGCAGAGATGGATTTCTTGGTAGGGCAGAGAATCACCCCCTTAGTAAGCCCATGGTTGACCACAACCAGAAGGCTGTCAAAACCAGAGGAGATAGGGAGGTCCATGATAAGGTCACAGGAGATCTGTCAGAAAGAAATAGGGGAGGAAGAGACAATGGGGGAGAGGGGGGGGGGTAGTGGGATGGGTGTTCGCTTTTGAAGATTGACAGGGGGTGCATCCTTCAACATATTTGCAAACAAATTGAGCAAGACCTGGCCACCAAAACTCAGTGGCAACAAGCTGACAAGTTTTGAGATATCCAGGATGTCCAGCAGAGGTGTGATCATGGTGTCATTCAACAATGGAGTGACGAAGGTTGGGGGGAACATAGACATGTCCTTGGAAGGTGAGGACACCAGCATCATATTGCCAGTCAAAGAGATGAGAGTGGAACTGAGTGGGGACATCACTGGTGGTAGTGTGTAGGGCATCTAGGACAAGGGGGTCTGAGGTAGAGGAGGCAGCCAGTTTGGTTTGGAGGGAGGTGTCGATGAGGTTGACGAAAAGGGTGTCAGGAAGGAGTGTTACATTGTCATTATCATTGTCAGTAGGTGGGAGAAGATCTGGTCAGTGAGAGAGGGCATCCAGTGCTGCAAGGGAGGTACCAGGGATGTGGGTCAGGTGGAGGTTGAAGTCTGAGATGTCAAGTAACCAACAAGCCTGTCATCGGTTGAGTTTCTGAGGTTGGTGGAAGTATGTAAGGTTTTTGTGATCAGTGAAGACTTCAACAGGGAAGGGGGATCCTTGGAGGTAGTGGTGCCAGGCTTTGAGGCCACAAATGACAGCAAGGAGTTCTCTATCATAGATATCATAGTTGTGTTCGGTGGAGGAGAAGGATTGTGAGAGGTAAGAGCATGGATGCCAATCACCATTAGTGTTGGTTTGGAGAAGGACTCCACCAGAGGTGTGTTATGCTTGGTCCAGGTAGGAACAAGCATAGGCTCAAAGAACTATTGGAGGGTCAAGGGTTCAAGATATTTGGACAAGACTGCTTGCCGAGAAGTCAAAGAGGTTCGTCTGACGATAGAGTTGATGAAGAGATTCAAGGAAATCGTCTGATGATAGAGTTGATGAAGAGATTCAAGGAAATCGTCTGATGATAGAGTTGATGAAGAGATTCAAGGGAATTGTCCAACGATAGAGTCGACGAAGAGGTTCAAGGGAGATCAGGGGTAAGATTGAGCAGGACTAAGCTAAGGATACATTGAGTAGAGCAATGGCTTAAGTACTGCGAAGAATGGAAACTAATAGAAGGCTGTGGAAGGTTTATTACTAAGTGAAAGAAGATAGAACCTTCCATGAGAAATAGAAGTGTAGATAACAAGAATAGAAAGTGGAAATGAAAGGTGTGTGATGAACATGTTGCATGTTCTAGAGCACTCTAAAGAAAGTAAAAGATACTGGGTCAGGCCAGTCTATCGTATCAATGAAAGGAGTACACAGAAGTGAATCATAACATTACCCCTGGAGTACATTCAAAGTCACTATGAAGAATAAAATCAAAAGAAAGAATCAGAAATCCATGCACCTATCTCCACCAGGGGAACCAGTTATGTTAGCATATGCTGAGTCATCGTATCCTGGGTCATTATCATTCAGGTTGAGATCTGCAAGTTCAAGGTCAGGGGAGGGACAATGGTGACGTTGACGAGGATGAGGGGTTCGACAATGACGATAGGATGGGGGAGGAACTTGTCTAGGAGCTGAACTAGAGCTAGAGGATGGAGGGTTGGAGAGCTGTTTGATGAGAGGCTGAGAAGGAGATGTGATGCCAGAACGCCTAGAGCGAGTGGAGGAAGTTAAAGATGAGGAGGAGGAAGTTACAGGGTTAAGGACACAGGGACGAGGGCGTCGAGGACAGCAATGTTGGGGGTGGCTGGGGTGATGTCGAGCACAATGGGGGCAGATGTAGTACAGACAATTGATATGGATGTGAGAGAGTCGGTGGCAATGGAAGCATGCCTGGCCATAGAGGTAATGATCAGGGGAAAGGGGTACATTATGTTGTCCATCCCAGCTGACTTTGGCTCATTCCATGACAGCTAGTTCCTCGAGAGTAAGGGGTTCCTCAGAGGCTTCAGGGGATGGGTTCTGATGGAGGTGACAGTGTTCATCAAGTTCTTGGGTATAGCATAGAATGTCCTTAGCTAGTTTGTCCATTTCCAGTTGGTGCATGATGGAAAGGACAAGGTTGGTGAGTTCAGTGTGGGTTTTGTGGAGGGTGGTGATGTGTTCCGTGGGGTAATCAGACATCTGGTTGGTGAGGGGATAGAGACTATGGATTTCTTGGAAAAGAAGGAGGAGAGTATCAAGGGGGGAGAAAGGTTCTAAGTGGGCACGAAGGGGGGTAATGAGATGGGGGGTTTTGAGAAGGAGCATGAGGGAGGACTGTTTGGTGATGGGGAAGGGGTCAGGGCGGATGCGCTGAGCATAGAGGGGTAGTTTGACAGAGACGACTGGATTTGGATTGAGGGCAGGGAGACGTAGAGGAGGAGATGTAGGTCAGGGAACTCCCGGGTTATAATTAGTGGAGTCGAGGCCTTGGATACGGTAGAGCAGGGGGGTGGTCCAGCCAGTGGTAGCAGTAGTGGGGGAGGGGGATCTAGCGGAGGTGGACATGTTTGGGTTTTGTGGATGATATGTGGGATGAGGAGGGAAAAATGTGAGGGTGGAGGGTTTTATACTTGGATAGAATTTCCTGGGCATGGTTAAACTCTGATTCAGGTAACCAGGAGTCTTCTTCAGCCGAATATCCCTTCCATCGGACTAGGAATTTTCAGTTGTTTGGGGTTCCACGGTGTCAGATAATCTTATCCATTTCATATTCCTCTTCTCCATTGATAAGGTCAGGTGGAGGGGAAGGGAAGTTTGGTCCATGTACGTTGTTTTCACAATAGGGCGATAACAGGGATGCGTGGAAGACCGGGTGTATTTTCCATGTTCGTGGGAGGCGGAGTTTATAGGTAAGGGGGGAAAGGACCTGAGTAATGGTAAATGGTCCTTCTTGTTTTGGGGCAAACTTCGAATGGGAGATAAGACATTTCAGATTTTGGGCTTCTAGCCAAACCTTGTCACCTTTATGGAAGGAAGTGAATTTTCTATGGAAACAGGATTTCATGACTTGTCTGGCAAGTTCATGGGCCGCCAGGGCTTCGTCTCGTGCTGCAGAGAGGAGTTTGAGTCATTCTTTGACTGCAGGGATGATGATAGTGGGGAGGGGGTGGGGTTCAAATCCCATCATGAGGAAGAATGGGGATTTATTGGTGACTGAATGAGGGCGGTGGTTGTGTGCGAATTTGGCATGAGAGATGAGATCAGACCATGTGGAAGGGGAATTGCCACAGAAGATCCAAAGATAGGTTTCCACTTCTTGGTTTACCCGTTCAGTTTCTCCATCGGATTGAGGGTGATATGCAGTGGAGAGGGAGAGGTTGTATCCAAGGAGTCGTCCAAGTTCTTTTGCAAAAGAGGAGGCAAACTGGGGTCCATGATCTGAGATGATTTTGTTGTAGAGGCCAAACCAAGTGTAGACTTTATGGAAGAAAAGGGAGGCTATTCCTTTGGCAGAGACGGATTTCTTAGTAGGGCAGAGAATCACCCCCTTAGTAAGCCCATGGTCAACCATGACCAAAAGACTGTCAAAGCTGGAGGAGATAGGGAGGTCTGTGATGAGGTCACAAGAGATTTGCTGGAAGGGAATAGGGGAGGAGGAAACAATGGGGAAGAGGGGTGGGGAGGTAGGATGGGTGTTTGCTTTTGAGGACTGACAAGGGGTACATCCTTTGACATATTTTCACACAAACTGAGCAAGGCCGGGCCACCAAAACTCAGCAGCAACAAGTTGACAGGTTTTAAGATAGCCAGGGTGACCAGCAGAGGTGTGATTGTGATGTCGTTCGACAATGGAGCAGCAAAGGTCAGGGGGAACATAGACACATCCTTGGAAGGTGAGGATGCCAGCATCATATTGCCAGTCAGAAAGATGAGAGCGGAATTGGGTGGGGATGTCACCAGTAGTGGTGCATAGAGCATCAAGGACAAGGGGATCAAAAGCAGAGGAGGCAGCTAGTTTGGTTTGTAGGGAGGTGTCGATGAGGTTGACAAAAAGAGTGTCAGGAAGGAGGGTTACATTATTGTTATCCTCGTCAGTTGGTGGGAGGAGATCTGAGTGGCAAGAGAGGGCATCAGGTGCGGCAAGGGAGGAACCAGGGACATGGGTCAGGTGGAGGTCAAAGTCCGAGATGTCAAGCAGCCAACAAGCCTGTCGTCGGTTGAGTTTCTGAGGTTGGTGAAAATATGTGAGGTTTTTGTGATCGGTGAAAACTTCGACAGGGAAGGGAGATCCATGGAGGTAATGGTGCCAGGCTTTGAGACCTCAGATGATGGTGAGGAGTTCCCTGTCGTAGATGTCATAGTTTCATTCGGTGGAGGAGAAGGATTGTGAGAGATAGGAACATGGATGCCAATCTCCATTGGCATCAGTTTGAAGGAGGACTCCACCAGAAGCATATTTGGAGGTGTTAGTGGCAATGGCAAAGGGGCAGGTGGGGTCTGGGAGATGGAGGATTGGACGACTAAGGAATAGTCATTTAAGTTCATTGAAGGATTGTTGGCAACTGGGAGACCAGTCCCAGGGTTGGTTTTTCTTTGTAAGGTCAAAGAGGGGGCGAGCGATGTTGGAGTAATTGGTGATGAATCATTGATAGAAGTTAGCAAATCCTAAGAAGGAGCGGATGTCTTTAACTTTGGCAGGGGTTGGCTATTCATGAATACCATCCAGTTTCACTGGGTCCATGGCAAGCTCATTGGGATGTACAATCATGCCAAGGTATTCAACCTCGTTGGTAGCAAACATGCATTTTTTGAGTTTAAGGTGAAGATCTAACTCAGTTATGTGTTGGAGTACTTGTTTGGTTCGCTCTTCATGGGTTTTGGCATCAGGGGAGAAGATGAGGAGGTCATCCATGTAAATGACTAGCCATCCTTCTGTGATCATATCACAGAAGGAGTCATTCATGAATTGTTGGAAGGTGGCAGGGGAGTTGCAAAGACCAAAGAACATGACCATTTGGTTCAAACAGTCCTTTGTAGGTGATGAATGCCGCTTTCCATTGATGACCATCTTTGATGCAGACATTGTTGTATCCCCATCGAACATTGAATTTGGTAAAGGTTTTGGCACCCTTAAGTTTATCGACAAGGTCGGATATGAGGGGAAGGGGGTAGGCGTCATGGATGGTATGTTCATTGACATAGCGATAATCTTGGCAGGGTTGAAGGCCACCATCTTTCTTTTTAACGAAGAAGAAGGGGGCAGCCTGGGGAGAGTTGGATGGGCAAATCTTTCCTGCCTTGAGGTTCTCGTTGAGGAATGCTTCAGTAGCAGCTTTTTTGTCAGGGGAGAGGGGGTAGAGTTTGCTGACTTTCAGGGTGAAAGAGTTATCAAGATTAATCTCATAGTCATAGGGTCAGCTAGGGGGTACATGGTCAGTTGCTTCTTTTGAGAAGACAGAGGAAAAGGCAGAGTATTCGGGTGGAAGAGTTGCCTTTGGTTTGGCCTTCTTGGCAGCTATGGCTAGCTCAGTTGCTGTTGTGAGTTTGGTGATGGTGGCAGAGGGAATGAAACGAGATCCACAACGCATGATTCGATTGATGATTCAGTTGTCATTAGCCCGTCGGAGGTATTGGGCTTTGGTATCTTTCTTCATGTAGTCATAGAGGTGTCCATCCCAGATGGAGTTGACTTGTACATGTCGGGGTGGGCGAGGAGTTGGTATCTGGGGTTTAGGGGTTGGTTTGGTGTGATTGTAGTACAATTCCTGGGATTGATCAGAGTTGAGGGAGATGGATAGCTCTTGCTTGATCCAGTTGATGGTGGGATTGGCTTGTCTAAGCCAGGGGAGTTCAAGGATTACGTTCTCCTTTCCACAGTTGAGGATGTAGAACATGACATGATGCATGAGCTGTCTGATGCAGACATAGAGCATGGTGGAAAAATGGATGAGACCATTCTTGTTTGAGGATTGGTCGACGTTCTTAATGGCAATGGAAGAGGGGAGTTGTTCTTTTGGGAGACAATGTTTTTGAACAAAGTCCCAATCGATGCAAGAGATTTGTGCTCCAGAGTCAACAAGAGCACAAGTTCCAACGGCTTTTAGATGCGATGGTTCAACAATTTCAAGGGGAATTTGCATAGATTGCTTGGTAATCGACGATACAAGTACAGGAGTGCACATAAAAGAGGGAGAGCCTTGCATTGGGGAAGGTCTCCATTTTAAAAATCCTTGTTGGGTGTGACAAAGGAGATCCTTGCTACAGTTTCTTCTTCATCATTGTCCTCAACTTCTACTAGTCTTGGGACTTCTTCGACCTTTCTAACCTTCTTTTCTCTGGTTTTCTTTGGCTGGGAAGGGAAATTTGGGCAGTTGCCTGAGAGGTGTCCAGGTTTTTGGCAGTGGAAACAGAGTCCTTTGGCGATACAGCATTTTCACTCTTCTGGGGTTAACTTAGATACCTTGATAGCCTCAACGTCCATGGTGTCAGGGTCTTTCTGGGGGTGGGAAGAAGAGGAGGGAGAGAATGAGTGATAGGAGGGGGTGGTCTTGCCTCGTTTTGCCAAGTCATCAGCTCTTCCCCATTGGGTGAGGAAGTGGGTGGCTTTGGCA
>JBBPLE010000843.1:0-12281 GCA_038089675.1 Boletales sp. KT-2023b
GAGAGAGTCAGAGTGATCAAGGTAGGATTGAGCAGGACTAAGCTGGGGTTACATCGAGTAAGACGACGGCTTAAGTACTGCGAATAATGGAAGGTAATAGAAGGTTGTGGAAGGTTAATGACTAAGCGAAGTGAAGATAGAACCTTCCACAGGAAATAGAAGCGTAGATAACAAGAATAGAAGACAGAGATGAAAGGTGTGCGACGAACACGTTGCATGTTCTAGAGCACTTTAAAGAAGGTAAAAGGTACCGGGTCGGGCCGGTCTGTGGTAAAGAAAGAGGATCAAGGAAAAAGAAGTGAATCGTAACAGGATGTATCTATGTTCCTCCCGACCTCCACCACTCCATCGTTGAACGACATCATGACCACGTCTCTGCTGGCCATCCTGGATATCTCAAAACTCGTCAGCTTGTCACAGCTGAGTTTTGGTGGCCCAGCCTTGCTCAATTTGTGCGAAAATACATCAAAGGATGCGCCCCTTGCCAGTCCTCTAAGGCAAACACCCATCCCACCTCCCCACCCCTTTCCCCCATCATTTCCTCTTCCACCATTCCCTTCCGACAGATCTCTTGTGATCTCATCACGGACCTCCTGCTCTCCTCCAGCTTTGACAGTCTTTGGTTGTGGTTGACCATGGGCTTACTAAGGGGGTGACTCTCTGTCCTACCAAGAAATCTGTCTCTGCTGAAGGGATTGCCTCCCTCTTCTTCCACAAAGTTTACACCAGATTTGGCCTCTACGACAAAATAATCTCAGATCGTGGACCTCAATTTGCCTCCACCTTCGCAAAAGAACTCAGACAACTCCTTGGATACAACCTCTCCCTCTCCACCGCATACCATCCTCAATCTGATGGAGAAACCGAGCAGGTAAACCAAGAAGTAGAAACCTATCTGTGGATCTTCTGCGGTAACTCCCCATCCACATGGTCTGACCTCATCTCCCATGCTGAATTCACACACAATCACCGACCTCACTCCATTACCAATAAGTCCCCATTCTTCCTGATGATGGGATTTGAACCTCGCCCCCTCCCCATGATCATTACTGAGACCAACCTCCCTGCAGTTGAAGAATGACTCAAACTCCTCTCTGCAGCTAGAGATGAAGCCCTGGCAGCCCATGAGCTTGCCAGACAAGTCATGAAATCCCATTTCCATGGGAAATTTACCCCCTTCCATAAAGGCAATAAAGTGTGGCTAGAAGCCCAAAACCTGAAACGCCTTATCTCCCATCTGAAGTTTGCCCCCAAGCGAGAAGGCCCATTTACCATTACCCAGGTCCTCTCTTCCCTCACCTATAAACTCCATCTCCCACACACATGGAAAATTCACCTGATCTTCCATGCGTCCCTGTTATCGCCCTATCGCGAAAATGACATACATGGACTGAACTTCCCCTCCCCCCCACCTGACCTTATCAACAGAGAAGAAGAGTACAAAATGGAAAAGGTCATCTGACACCATGGAACTCTGCACAACCGAAAATTCTTAGTCCGATGGAAGGGATATTTAGCCAAAGAAGACTCCTGGCTACCTGAATTGGAGTTTAACCATGCCAAGGAAATCCTATCCAAGTATAAAAACCTCCACCCTCACGTCTTTCCCCCTTCATCCCCCCCTTTATCGACTAAACCCAAACATGTCCACCTCTGCTAGATCCCCCTCTCCCACCACTGCTACCACTGGCTGGACCACCCCCCTACTCTACCGTATCCAAGGCCTTGATTCCACTAATTACAACCCGGGCATTCCTCAACCTCTGTCCCCCCCCCTACATCTCCCTGCTCTCGACCCAAACCCAGTCATCTCCGTCGAACTACCCCTCTATGCCCAATGTATCCGTCCGAACCCCTTCCCCATCACAGAACAATCCTCTCTCATGCTCCTCCTTGAAACTCCCCATCTCCTTACCCCCCTTCACGCCCACTTAGAACCTTTCTCCCCCCTTGATACCCTTTTCCTCCTTTTCCAAGAAATCCATAGTCTCTATCCTCTCGCCAACCAGATGTCTGATTATCCCACAGAACTTGTCGCTACCCTCCATGAAACCCGTATGGAACTCACCAACCTTGTCCTCTCTGTCATGCACCAACTGGAAATGGACAAACTAGCTAAGGATGTTTTACGCTATACCCGAGAGCTTGACAAATGCCACCGCCTTCATCAGAACCCATCCCCTGAAGCCTCTGAGGAACCCCTCACTCTCGAGGAACTTGCTGTCATGGAACAAGCAGAAGTCAGCTGGGACGGACAACGTAATGTACCTCTCTCCCCCGATCATTACCTCTATAGCTGGGCATGCTTCCACTGCCACCGACTCTCTCACATCCGTATCAATTACCTGTACTACATCTGTCCCCACTGTGCTCACCATCGTCCTGGCCATCCCCAACATCACTGCCCTTGACGTCCTTGTCCCCGTGTCCTTAACCCTGTCACCTCTCCCTCCTCATCTTCAGCTTCCTCTGCTCGCTCCCAGCGTTCTGACATCACATCCTCCTCTCAACCTCTCATTGAATGACTCTCTGATCCTCCATCCTCTAGCTCTAGTTCTGTTCCTAGACAAGTTCCCCCTCCGTCTTATCATCATCATCGAACTCCTCACCCTCGCCAACGTCATTGTCACCCTTCCCCAGACTTAGACCTTGCTGATCTAGACCTAAACAATAATGACCCAGGGTATGACGACTCCACTTACGCCAACATGACTGGTTCACCCAGTGGAGACAGGTGTATGGATTTCTGATTTTTCTTTTGATTTTATTCTTCATCATAGCTTTGAATGTACTCTGGAGGTAATGTTACAATTCATTCTTTACAATTCATTTCTCTTCTCATTGATACGATAGACCGGCCCAACCCGGTACTTTTTGCTTTCTTTAGAGTGCTCTAGAACATGCAATGTATTTGTCACACACCTTTCATTTCCGCTTTTCTATTCTTGTTATCTATGCTTCCGCTTCTCATGGAAGGTTCTATCTTCCTTCACTTAGTCACAAACCTTCCATGACCTTCCATGGGTTTCCACTCTTTGCAGTACTTAAGCCATTGCTATACTTGATGTATCCTTAGCTTAGTCCTGCTCAATCTTACCTTGAATTCCTTTGAACCTCTTTTGTCAACTCTATCATCGGATGACCCCCTTTGAACCTCCTTCGTTGACTCTATCATCAGACGACCCCCTTTGAATCTCCTTTGTTGACTCTATTGTCAGACGACTCTCTTGTTCTCCTTCATTGACTTCATCATTGGACAACTTCTTGACTTTTCGGCAAGCATCCCTTGTCCAAATACCTTGAACCTTTGACCCACTGTTAGTTCTTTGAGCCTACGCTCGTTCTTACCTGGACCAAGCATAACAGCCTTCACCCTTTCATATATGATTAAAAGAGCTGCCCTCACTTGGGCCTCCTCTTTCCAAAAAGCTGCTCTCAATGCAAACAAAGGTTTTGGGACCTATGCAGACTTCATAATGGAGTTCAACACCACCTTTGAATACAAGGATACTGCCACCCTCTCCATCACCTGGCTCTCCTCCACCAAGATGGAAGGAAAACCCTCTCTCTCTGACCCCACCAAGTACATCTCTGAATTCCGAAACCACATCCAGATCAGCAGAATCACCAACCAAAACGTCCTCATCAGATACTTCTCCACTGGCATCTATGTCAAGCTCATGCACCACATCATGTCTATGGACACCATCCCCACCAAAATCAACAAATGGTATGTCAAAGCCACCCACTTTCTCACCCAATGGGGAAGAGCTGATGACATGGTGAAATGAGGCAAGACCAACCTCCCCTACCACTCGTTTTCCTCCTCCTCCCCCTTCCGCCCCCAGAAAGACCCTGACGCCATGGACATTGATGCTATCAAAGTATCTAAAATGACCCCAGAAGAGCAAAAATGCTGTATTGCCAAAGGACTCTGTTTCCACTGCCGAAAACCAGGACATCTCTCAGGCGACTGCCCCCACTTCCCTTCCCAGCTGAAGAAAACCAGAGAAAGGAAGGTTAGAAAAGTCAAAGAAGTCCCAAGACTAGTAGAAGTCAAGGATGACAATGAAGAAGAAACCATAGCTAGGATTTCCTTTGTTTCACCCAACGAGGATTTTTAGAATGGAGACCTTCCCCAACACAAGGCTCTCCCTCTTTCATGTGTGCTCCTGTACTTGTATTGTTGATTACCAAGCAATCCATACAAATCCCCATTGAAATCATTGAACCATTGCACCTAAAAGCTGTTGGAACTCATGCTCTTGTTGACTCTGAAGTGCAAATCTCTTGTATTGACTGGGACTTTGTTCAAAAACACTGTCTCCCAAAAGAACAACTCCCCTCTCCCATCGCCATCCGAAACATCAATCAGTCCTCAAACACAAATGGTCTTATCCATTTCTCCACCACGCTTTATGTCCACATCAGGCAACTCATGCATCATATCACATTTTATATCCTTAACTGTGGAAAGGAAAATGTAATCCTTGGACTCCCCTGGCTTAAACAAGCCAACCCCACCATTGACTGGGTCAAACGAGAGCCATCCATCTCCCTCAACTCTGACCAATCCAAGGATCTATATTACAACTGTGCCAAACCAACCCCCACCCCCCAAACACCAACCACTTGCCCACCCTGACATGTACAAGTTGACTCCATCTGGGATGGACACCTCTATGACTACATGAAGAAGGAAACTGAAGCCCAATACCTCCTACGAGACAACAATAACCAAATCATCAATCGAATCATCCATTGTGGATCTCACTTCATTCCCTCTGCCACCATTGCCAAACTCATGACATCCACAGAACTAGCTATGGCTGTTGAAAAAGCCAAGCCAAAGGCAATTCTCCCGCCCGAATATTCTGCCTTTTCCTCTGTCTTCTCAAAAGAAGCAACCAACCATATTCCCCCCAGCCAACCCTATGACCATGAAATCAACCTTAATGACTCCTTCACCCCAAAAATCAGCAAACTCTATCCCCTCTCCCCTGATGAAAAGGCTGCTACCAAAGCCTTCCTTGATGAGAACCTCAAGACAGGAAAGATTTGTCCATCCAACTTCCCTCAAGCCACCCCCTTTTTCTTTGTTAAAAAGAAAGACAGTGGCCTTCGACCCTGCCAAGACTACCACTATGTCAATGAACATACCATTCATGATGCCTACCCTCTTCTCCTCATATCTGACCTTGTCGATAAACTCAAAGGTGCCAAAACCTTTACCAAATTCAATGTCCATTGGGGATACAACAATGTCCATATCAAAGATGGTCATCAATGGAAAGCAGCATTCATCACCCACAAAGAACTATTTGAACCAACAGTCATGTTCTTTGGTCTTTGCAACTCCCCCACCACCTTCCAACACTTCATGAACGATTCCTTCCGTGATATGATTGCAGAGGAATGGCTAGTCATTTACATGGATGATCTCCTCATCTTCTCCCCTGATGCCAAAACTCACAAAGAATGAACTAAATGAGTACTCCAACACATGACCAAGTTAGATCTTCACCTTAAACTTGACAAATGCAAGTTTGCTATCAATGAAGTTGAATACCTTGGCATGATTGTTTGCTCTGATGAACTTGCCATGGACCCAGTGAAACTAGATGACATTCATGAATGGCCAACCCCTGCCAAAGTCAAAGATGTCCACTTCTTCTTAGGATTTGCCAACTTCTACTGACAGTTCATCCCCAATTACTCCAACATTGCACGTCCCCTCCTTAACCTCACAAAGAAGAACCAACCCTGGGACTGGTCTCCCAGCTGCCAACAGTCCTTTGACAAACTCAAATGATTGTTCCTTGGTCACCCAATCCTCCACCTCCCAGACCCTGCCCACCCCTTTGCCATTGCCACCAATGCCTCCAAATACACCTCTGGTGGAGTCCTTCTCCAAACTGATGCTAATGGTGATTGGCATCCATGCTCTTACCTCTCACAATCCTTCTCCTCCACCGAATGCAACTATGATATCTACAATAGAGAGCTCCTTGCTGTCATTTGTGGCCTCAAAGCCTGGTGCCACTACCTCCAAGGATCCCCCTTCCCTGTCGAAGTCTTCACTGATTACAAAAACCTTACATACTTCTGCCAACCTCAGAAACTTAACCGATGACAAGCTCGTTGGTTACTTGACATCTCAGACTTCAACCTCTGCCTGACCCACATCCCTGGTACCTCTCTCACAGCACCAGATGCCCTCTCTCGCCAACCAGATCTTCTACCACCTACTGACAATGATAATGACAATGTCACCCTCTTTCCTGACACCCTTTTCATCAACCTCATTGACACCTCCCTCCAAACAAAATTGGCTGCCTCCTCCGCCTCAGACCCCCTTGTCCTAGATACCCTATGCACTACCACCAATGATGTCCCCACTCAGTTCTGCTCTCATCTCTCCAACTGGCAATATGATGCCAGTGTCCTTACCTTCTAAGGACATGTCTATGTTCCTCCTGACCTTCGTCGCTCCATTGTTGAATGACACCACAATGACACCTCTGCTGGACATCCTGGATATCTCAAAACTTGCCAACTCGTTGCTGCTGAATTTTGGTGGCCAAGCCTTGCTCAATTTGTTCACAAATATGTCAAAGGATGCACCCCCTGTCAATCTTCAAAAGCAAACACCCATCCCACTACCCCCCCCTCTCCCCCATCATCTCTTCCTCTCCCATTCCTTTCCAACAAATCTCCTGTGACCTTATCATGGACCTCCCTATCTCCTCAGGCTTTGACAGTCTTTTGGTTGTGGTCGACCATGGGCTTACTAAGGGGGTGATTCTCTGCCCTACCAAGAAATCCATCTCTGCCAAAGGAATTGCCTCCCTCTTTTTCCACAAAGTTTACACCTGGTTCAGTCTCTATGACAAAATCATCTTGGATCATGGACCCCAGTTCACCTCCTCTTTTGCAAAAGAACTTGGACGACTCCTCGGATACAACCTCTCCCTCTCCACTGCATACCACCCTCAATCCGATGGAGAAACTGAATGGATAAACCAAGAAATAGAAACCTATCTTTGGATCTTCTGTGGCAATTCCCCTTCCACATGGTCTAACCTCATCTCCCATGCTGAATTTGCACACAATCACTGTCCCCATTCCATTGTTACACTTGGTCCGGGTAGGAACAAGCATGGGCTCAAAGAACTATTGGAGGGTCAAGGACTGAAGGTATTTGGGCAAGGATGCTTGCCGAGAGGTCAAGGAGATTCATTTGACGATGGAGTCGACAAAGGGGTTCAAGGGAATCGTCTGACAATAGAGTCAACAAAGAGGTTCAAGGGGTATCATTTGACGATAGAGTTGACAAAGAGGTTCAAGGGGTATTGTCCAACGATGGAGTCGATGAAGAGGTTCAAGGGGATCATCCGACGATGGAGTCAACAAAGGAGTTCAAGGGGATTGTCCGATGATGATGTCGACAAAGGTGATCAAAGGTAAGATTGAGCAGGACTAAGCTAAGGATACATTGAGTGGAGTGATGGCTTAAGTACTGTGAAGAATAGAAACTAATAGAAGGTCATGGAAGGTTAGTTACTAAGCAAAGGAGGATAGAACCTTCCATGAGAAATAGAAGCATAGATAACAAGAAGAGAAAAGTGGAAATGAAAGGTGTGCAATGAACACGTTGTATGTTCTAAAGCACTTTAAAGAAAGTAAAAAGATACCAGGTTGGGCCGGTCTATCGTATCAAAGAAAAGAGTATGAAGAAATGAATCGTAACATTACCCCCAGAGTATATTCAAAGTCACTATGAAGAATAAAATCAAAAGAAAGAATCAGAAATCCATGCACCTATCTCCACCAGGGGAACCAGTCATGTTAGCATATGCCAAGTCGTCGTATCCTGGGTCATTATTGTTCAGGTCAAGATCTGTGAGTTCAAGGTCAGGGGAGGGATGATGGTGACATTGACGAGGATGAGGGGTTTGACGATGACAATAGGATGGGGAAGGAACTTGTCTAGGAGCTGAACTAGAGCTAGAGGACGGAGGGTTGGAGAGTCATTCAACGAGAGGTTGAGAAGGAGATGCGATGCCAGAATGCCTAGAGTGAGTGGAGGAAGTTGGAGACGAAGAGGAAGAGGTTACAGGGTTAAGGACATGGGGACGAGGGTGTTGAGGGCAGTGATGTTGGGGATGGCTGGGGCAATGTCGAGCACAATGGGGGCAGACATAGTATGGGCAATTGATATGGATGTGAGAGAGTTGGTGGCAATGGAAGCATGCCCGGCTGTAGAGGCAATGATCGGGGGAAAGGGGTACATTACATTGTCCATCCCAGCTGACTTCGGCTCATTCCATGATGGCTAATTCCTCGAGAGTAAGGGGTTCCTTGGAGGCTTCAGGGGATGGGTTCTGATGGAGGTGACGGTGTTCATCAAGTTCTCAGGTATAACATAGAACGTCCTTAGCTAGTTTGTCCATTTCCAGTTGGTGCATGATGGAAAGGACAAGGTTGGTGAGTTCAGTGTGGGTTTCATGGAGGGTGGCAACATGTTTTGTGGGGTAATCAGACATCTGGTTGGCGAGGGGATAGAGACTATGGATTTCTTGGAAAAGAAGGAGGAGAGTATCAAGGGGAGAGAAAGGTTCTAAGTGGGCACAAAGGGGGGTAATGAGATGGGGGGTTTCCAGGAGGAGCATGAGGGAGGATTGTTTGGTGATGGGGAAGGGGTCAGGGCAGATACGCTGAGCATAGAGGGGTAGTTCGACAGAGACGACTGGATTCAGATCAAGGGCGGGGAGACATAGAGGAGGAGACGTAGGTCGGGGAACTCCTGGGTTATAATTAGTGGAGTCAAGGCCTTGGATATGGTAGAGTAGGGGGGTGGTCCAGCCAGTGGTAGCAGTAGTAGGGGAGGGGGATCTAGCAGAGGTGGACATGCTTGGGTTTTGTGGATGATACATGGGATGAGGAGGGAAAGACGTGAGGGTGGAGGGTTTTATACTTGGATAGAATTTCCTGGGTGTGGTTGAACTCCAATTCGGGTAACCAGGAGTCCTCTTCAGCTGAATATCCCTTCCATCGGACTAGGAATTTTCGGTTGTTTGGGGTTCCACAGTGTTGGATAATCTTATCCATTTCATATTCCTCTTCTCCGTTGATAAGGTCAGGTGGAGGGAAAGGGAAGTTTGGTCCGTGTATGTTGTTTTTGCGATAGGGTGATAACAGGGATGCATGGAAAACCAGGTGTATTTTCCATGTTCATGGGAGGCAGAGTTTATAGGTAAGGGGGGAAAGGACCTGAGTAACGGTAAATGGTCCTTCTCACTTTGGGGCAAACTTTGGATGGAAGATAAGATGTTTCAGATTTTGGGCTTCTAGCCAAACCTTGTTGCCTTTATGGAAGGGAGTGAATTTTCCATGGAAACAGGATTCCATGACTTGTCTGGCAAGTTCATGGGCCACCAGGGCTTCATCTTGTGCTGCGGAGAGGAGTTTGAGTCATTCTTCGACTGCAGGGAGGTTGGTTTCAGCAATGATAGTGGGGAGGGGGCGGGGTTCAAATCCCATCATGAGGAAGAATGGGGATTTATTGGTGACAGAATGAGGGCGGTGGTTGTGTGCAAATTCGGCATGAGAGATGAGATCAGACCATGTGGAAGGGGAATTGCCACAGAAGATCCAAAGATAGGTTTCCACTTCTTGGTTTACCTGTTCAGTTTCTCCATCGGATTGAGGGTGGTATGCAGTGGAGAGGGAGAGGTTGTATCCAAGGAGTCGTCCAAGTTCTTTTGCAAAAGAGGAGGCAAACTGGGGTCCACGATCTGAGATGATTTTGTCGTAGAGGCCGAACCGAGTGTAGACTTTGTGGAAGAAAAGGGAGGCTATTCCTTCGGCAGAGATGGATTTCTTAGTAGGGCAGAGAATCACCCCCTTAGTAAGCCCATGGTCGATCACGACCAAAAGACTGTTGAAGCTGGAAGAGACAGGGAGGTCTGTGATGAGGTCACAAGAGATTTGCCAGAAGGGAATAGGGGAGGAGGAAATGATTGGGAAGAGGGGTGGGGAGGTAGGATGGGTGTTTGTTTTTGAGGACTGACAAGGGGCGCATCCTTCAATGTATTTTCACACAAATTGAGCAAGGCTGGGCCACCAAAACTCAGCAGCAACAAGTTGACGAGTTTTAAGATAGCCAGGGTGACCAGCAGAGGTGTGATCATGATGTCGTTCGACAATGGAGCGGCAAAGGTCAGGGGGAACATAGACACATCCTTGGAAGGTGAGGATGCCAGCATCATATTGCCAGTCAGAAAGGTGAGAGTGGAATTGGGCAGGGATGTCGCCAGTAGTGGCGCATAGAGCATCAAGGACAAGGGGGTCAGAAGCAGAGGAGGCGGCTAGTTTGGTTTGGAGGGAGGTGTCAATGAGGTTGACAAAAAGAGTGTCAGGAAGGAGGGTTACATTATCGTTATCTTCGTCAGTTGGTGGGAGGAGATCTGGGTGGCGAGAGAGGGCATCTGGTGCGGCAAGGGAGGAACCAGGGACATGGGTCAGGTGGAGGTTGAAGTCCGAGATGTCAAGCAGCCAACGAGCCTGTCGTCAGTTGAGTTTCTGAGGTTGGTGAAAATATGTGAGGTTTTTGTGATTGGTGAAAACTTCAACAGGGAAGGGGGATCCATGGAGGTAATGGCGCCAGGCTTTGAGACCTCAGATGACGGCAAGGAGTTCCCTGTCGTAGATGTTGTAGTTTTGTTTGGTGGAGGAGAAGGATTGTGAGAGATAAGAACATGGATGCCAATCTCCGTTGGCATCAGTTTGAAGGAGGACTCCACCAGAAGTGTATTTGGAGGCATCAGTGGCTATGGCAAAGGGGTGGGCAGGGTCTGGGAGATGGAGGATTGGATGACTAAGGAATAGTCATTTGAGTTCATTGAAGGATTGTTGGCAACTGGGAGACCAGTCCCAGGGTTGGTTTTTCTTTGTAAGGTCAAGGAGGGGGTGAGCAATGTTGGAGTAATTGGCAATGAATCGTCAATAGAAGTTAGCAAATCCTAAGAAGGAGCAGACATCTTTGACTTTGACAGGGGTTGGCCATTCACAAATACCATCCAGTTTCACTGGGTCCATGGCGAGCTCATCAGGACGTACGATCATGCCAAGGTATTCAACCTCATTGGTAGCAAACATGCATTTTTCGAGTTTGAGGTGAAGATCTAACTCAGTCATGCGTTGGAGTACTTGTCTGGTTTGCTCTTTGTGGGTTTTGGCATCAGGGAAGAAGATGAGGAGGTCATCCATGTAAATGACTAGCCATCCTTCTGCGATCATATCATGGAAGGAGTCATTCATGAATCATTGGAAGGTGGTGGGGGAGTTGCAAAGACCAAAGAACATGACTGTTGGTTTGAACAGTCCTTTGTGGGTGATGAATGCCGCTTTCTATTGATGACCATCTTTGATGCAGACGTTGTTGTATCCTCATTGAACATCGAATTTGGTAAAGGTTTTGGCACCCTTAAGTTTATCAACAAGGTCAGATATGAGGGGAAGGGGGTAGGCGTCACGGATGGTATGTTCATTGATATAGCAATAATCTTGGCAGGGTTGAAGGCCACTGTCTTTCTTTTTGATAAAGAAGAAGGGGGCGGCCTGGGGAGAGTTGGATGGGTGAATCTTTCCTGCCTTGAGGTTCTTGTTGAGGAATGCTTCAGTAGCAGCTTTTTTGTCAGGGGAGAGGGGGTAGAGTTTGCCGACTTTCGGAGTGAATGAGTCATTGAGATTTATCTCATGGTCGTAGGGTCGGCTAGGGGGTACATGGTCGGTTGCTTCTTTTGAGAAGACAGAGGAAAAGGCAAAGTATTCGGGTGGAAGAGTTGCCTTTGGTTTGGCCTTCTCAGTGGCCATGGCTAGCTTGGTTGCCATTGTGAGTTTGGCGATGGTGGCAGAGGGAATGAAATGAGATCTGCAACACATGATTCGGTTGATGATTCAGTTGTCATTAGCCTGTTGGAGGTATTGGGCTTCGGTGTCTTTCTTCATGTAGTCATAGAGGTGTCCATCCCAGATGGAGTCAACTTGTACATGTCGGGGTGGGCGAGGAGTTGGTATCTGGGGTTTTGGGGTTGGTTTGGTATGATTGTAGTACAATTCCTGGGATTGATCAGAGTTGAGGGAGATGGATAGCTCTCATTTGATCCAGTCGATGGTGGGATTGGCTTGTCTAAGCCAGGGGAGTCGAAGGATTACATTCTCCTTTCCACAGTTGAGGATGTAGAACATGACACGATGTATGAGCTGTCCAATGTGGA
>JBBPLE010000847.1:0-12241 GCA_038089675.1 Boletales sp. KT-2023b
CCCGATCCCTGCTAGGAATGTTGATCAAACCATGAATCAAAACAGCAATATCAAATTCACCACCCTCATTCTGATATGCCTCGATAACATTATCCAAAGAATCCACTTCCACATAATGCATTGTGGAAAGGAAAATATCATTCTAGGACACCCTTGGCTGAAAGAAACCAATCCTATCATTGATTGGATCAAAGGGACAGTAACCATTCCCAACAAACTAGATCAAACAAAGGAACTCTATACCCTGAAAAACACCCTCCGACCCATGAATCACACTCTGCTTAATCTAAATTGAAAGGAAAGCCTGCTTTGCAGATACCTGGATCAGGAAGGACCAGGGGACTTCTGTGAATGAGCCATGATGAATTGAATAACCTACTGAGCTGCTCGATTTGGATTTCAACATCCCTTTGGAGAAAGCTACATCCAGGCTTTCACCACTGCTACCAAATTAGCAATCAAAGCAAAGGACACAAAAAACACCATCACCCTTCCTTCAATGTACAAAGGATTTGAGGAAGTATTCTCCGAAAATGTGGCTCATCACCTTCCCCCATCTTGATCCTATGATCATGAGATAAATCTAGATGAAACCTTCATACCCAAAGTCTCTAAAATCTACCCCCTCACCCCTGAAGAATGAAAAGCTGCAGACAACTTCATTGATGAAAATCTCAAATCTGGCAAAATATGTCTGTCCAATTCCCCACAAGCTTCCCCTTTCTTCTTCGTCAAGAAAAAGGATGAAGGATTACATTCTTGTCAAGATTATAGATACCTCAATGACCACACCATCAAAGATACTTATCCTCTCCCACTGATCTCTGACCTCATCAACAAGCTCAAGGATGCCAAACTCTTCACCAAGTTTGACATTCGATGGGGATACAATAATGTCTGGATTAAGGATGGACATCAATGGAAGGCAGCTTTCATTACTCACAGAGGACTCTTTGAACCAACAGTGATGTTCTTTGGACAATCAAACTCCCCCCCCACATTCCAGCGATTCATGAATGATTCCTTCCAAGATATGATCACCAAAGGATGGTTGATCATTTACATGGATGACCTCCTCATTTTCTCCTCTGATCCAAAAACTCATGAAGAATATACCAAACAAGTCCTTCAATGAATGAAAGAACTTGACCTCCATCTCAAGTTGGAGAAATGCAAATTTGCCACCCTGGAAGTCAAATACTTAGGGATGATAGTCAAGCCTGGAACTCTTGCAATGGACCCTGTCAAGTTGAATGGTATCCAGAAATGGCCTGTTCTGGCCAAAGTAAAGGATGTCTGCTCCTTTTTAGGATTTGCAAACTTCTATAGACGATTCATTCCAAACTATTTAAACCTCACATGCCCCCTCCTAGACCTAACCCAGAAAAACCATGCTTGGGATTGGTCCCCAGAATGCAACAGTGCCTTTCAAAAACTCAAAACCAAATTTTTGGAAAAACCCATCCTCTGCTTCCCTGACCTCAGCAAACCTTTTGCAATCACCACTGACACTTCTAAGTTTGCCTCTGGAGGGATCCTCCTCCAAACCAATGAAAATGGGGATTGGAAACCCTGTTCATATCTTTCCCGATCCTTCTCTCCTGCTGAACGAAACTACAACATCTATGACTGGGAACTCCTGGCCATCATCCAGGCTCTCAAAATGTGGAAACACTACCTCTGAGGCCACCCCACCTCCATTCAAGTCTTTACTGACCACAAGAATCTGACTTATTTCAAACAACCACAAAACCTGAATCAAAGACAAGTGAGATGGCTCCTCAATCTTGCTGATTTTGACCTTCAGCTAATTCATGTGGCAGGAAAAGACTTGGCCAGGCCTGACACACTCTCTTGCTGCCCTGATTTGGTTCCTGATGATGAACAAGACAATCATGATGTAACACTTCTTCCTCCTTCCTTGTTTGTCAATATGATCAACATGGCCCTGACTGACAAACTCCGCTCCTCCTCCGCCAACAACCCCCTAGTCCTAGATTCCCTCCAAGCATTAGATGGCGAGGTTCCCACCCAGCTTCATTCCCACCTTTCCAATTGGAAGTATGATGTGGGAATACTCACTTATCAGGGACACATTTATGTTCCAAATGATCTAGATTTATGACAATCTATCATAGCTAGACACCACTCCCATGCTGCAGTTGGCCACCCCAGATACCTCAAAACTTGCCAACTAGTAGCTTCTGAATTTTGGTGGCCAGGCATGGCCACCTTCATTCACAAATATGTTGAAGGATGTATTCACTGCCAGCATGCTAAGGCTGACACACACCCCTCCACACCCCCTCCTGCTCCCTATTCCCTCCAAATCCTCCTGCCCCTTCCAACAAATCTCCTGTGATCTAATCACCAATCTTCCCCTTTCTGACAGCTTTGACTCATTATTGGTTGTGGTTGACCACAGGCTTACAAAGGGGGTAATTTTATGCCCAACTAAGAAAACCACTACAGCTGAGGGAATTGCCACACTTTTCCTCAACAAAGTCTGGAAATGGTTTGGTCTTTATGACAAAATTATCTCAGATTGTGGACCACAATTTGCTTCTGCCTTCACCAAAGAACTGGGAAAAATTCTTGGTTATGATCTTTCCCTCAGCACCACCTACCATCCACAAACTGATGGGGAAATGGAATGAGTCAACCAAGAAGTGGAAATGTACCTACAGATCTTTTGCAGAAACAACCCAACAATCTGGGCTGAACATATCACCATGGCAGAATTTGCACACAACCACTGCCCCCATTCCATCACCCAGAAATCACCATTCTTTCTCATGATGGGCTATGAACCCCACCCCCTCCCCATGGTTATTTCTGAATCACAGTTACAAGCATTGGAACAATGCCTCAAGGAACTTTTGGCCACCTGCGATGAAGTCCTAGCTGCACATGACCTCACACAACAACTTATGAAATCAAGGTACCATGGGAAATTCATTCCATTTGCTAAAGGAGATAAAGTGTGGTTAAATGCCAAAAACCTTAAGCGAAATGTCATCACCCCTAAGTTTTCAGCAAAATGAGAAGGACCTTTCACCATCACCAAAGTCCTCTCCTCAGTTACATACCAACTATGGCTTCCTCTCACCTGGAAAATTCACAATGTCTTCCACGCCTCACTGCTTTCAAGGTACCATGAGAATGAAATACACAGCCTCAACTTCCCAGCCCCTCCACTGGAATTGGTCAGAGGGGAAGAGGAATATGAAATTGAAAAAATCATCAAACACCATGGCAATCATTCCCAGAGGCAGTACTTTGTGCAATGGAAAGGCTATCCACCAGAAGATGACTCATGGCTTCCAGAAAAAGATCTGAAGCATGCACAGGATACTCTCTGAGATTATAAAAACCTCATCTTCAAGACTTCACCCTCACCACCATCCAAATCATCCAAATGCACTCACACCACCTCCTCCAAACCATAGTCACCATGTCTGCCACCTCCCCCATCTCCACCTCCTCCAACTCCCCCACGTCTCCCCTCATTAGTTCCCCCTCTACATCCCCAGTTCTACCCTCCTCCACCTTGATGGTCATTGAGGAACAAATCCTCCAGATTGCCCTTTGCATCCCTGACACCATCCTTGACAATCTCACTACCAGCCCTATCATTCAACAACCCACCCCTACCTCTCCCACCCCTGCCTCTCCCCCTGGTCTCCCTACCATTTCCCCATTTCCCCCTTCCATCCCCATACATGTCCACCACCTCCACCATTCCAACCATCACATCCTCTTCACCCATGTTCTCTCTCAGGAAGCCCCCAGATCTGCCTTAGAACAGCACCCAGCCTACCAAATGTTCCTGGAAGTCATCACAGCAGTAGCCACCTTCGATGAAACAGCATCTCTCATCCACAACCTGTCCATCACCTACTGATCCTCAGATGCCCCACTCTGGACTATAGTCAGACAATTAAGGGAAAAGGCACTTGACAACCTATACCATCTGGGCTTCAGCCATTTCATCGAACATGTTCTCCCCTATGGCACTATTGCTGAAGTCATCACCACCATCACCCTCAACCTCATAACCAAGGAACGCCACACCTACTTGTATGGCCAACCATCATTCACCCCTCACATTCCCCCATCCCTAGCAGACTTTATTATCCCCATTCCCCCTTTTTGTCACCCTTCTGAAGAACAGGAGAATGTCCCCCCTGTCACCTCCAACTACCTCCCCTGCCATACCCCTGCCAGCCTATGAGCTGTGGCCGCACTCATGGACTTATCCAGGCACAACACCTCTACCTGGCATCCCACTCCACACCCAAATACTGGCACCATCCTCTCAGACATGGGAGCAACTACCAATTGGGATGAGATACCCATGCCCCCTCCCTCGAATCCCTCCTGCTGCAACTGATGCCACTGACATGGACATTGCACCCTTGATTGCCAACAACACCATTGTAACCACTGTCACTGCTGAGCCCCAGGACATTCATGACGTTCCTGCCCCAATTGCCCTTGCCCCCAGTGTACCAATAACTGGGGAACCAATCCTGACAATGTCCCCACCATTAACCACTGGGGGTGCAAAAAATGTGGCTCCCTCCATGGCCACAACTGGGGCTGCACTGACTACTATCATGGATGGCAGGATACTTGGGGAGATGAAGACATCGTCACCAATGAGGACTCCACCTTTGATTAAAGTAAATCCAGTGGCTTTACCATACAAAGGGGGTAATGTTACAATTGGTGATAACCCCCTATCTTTTCTTTCTTTGTTACATAACAATTTGTCTCAGTCCTCTTTTGATTCTTTCATTATGCGACATGGTAACATTAACTACCCTTCATGTTCTAGACTTTACCATGTCTATTTACACTTACTATCTATTTTTTCTTAGAGATCCCTGATAGATTTCCTATGTGTTCCCACTTGTGCAGCCTGCACTATTTATTCTCTATACTTTCTCATCATCATTCATAGCCTCTGATCACAGCTCCTTTGCACAGACTGGCATAGCTCTATACTTAGTTTCTGCAGCCTTATGGCTATCCATTGACTCATAGTGACTCAGTATGACTAGCACTACTTAGTATAAATACTGGCCATACATGTACAGTAATGCTAAGCAACTCCTACCTTAGGTTTTTGCCTTCACATCCCCAGTCCTCCTCTGAGCTAGTCCCTAAGTTGGCCTTAGTGCCTCCTCCTCCTCATCCTTAGTCTCCAGCCACCCAGAACCTCTGCGATCCTTCTGGGAGATCCTTGACATCATCTGACATAAGAACATGCTTTTGTCCACTAGAACCCTTGATCTTCATTTCCAGAGTCCCTGACTTATGTCAGTATGTTATCCCCAGCCCCTGTCCTTGACCTAGGTGATTACTGCTAGGTCTATGCTTGTTCCTACCTGGACCAAGTGTAACAGAAAGATCGTAACCCAGGAGTTTCCCTAGTTCCTTGGCAAAGGTTGAGGCAAATTGCAGTCTGTGATCTGAGATAATTTTGTCATAGAGGCCAAACCATTTCCAGACCTTATTGAGAAAGAGGGTGGCGATTCCCTTGGCTGTGGCAGTTTTCTTGGTTGGACATAAAATTATCCCCTTTGTAAGCCCATGGTCAACCATAACCAATAATGAGTTGAAGCCATCTGAAAGGGGGAGATCAGTGATTAGATTGCAGGAGATTTGTTGGAAGGGGCATGATGAAGTAGACAGAATAGGGAGCAGGAGGGGTGCAGAGGGGTGGGTATCAGCCTTGGCCCATTGGCAGTGGATGCATCCCTTGACATATTTCCTAACAAAGGTAGCCATTCCTGGCCACCAAAACTCAGATGCCACTAGTTGGCATGTTTTGAGGTAGCCTGGGTGGCTGGCTGAGGCATGGGAATGGTGCCTGGCAATGATGAAGCAGTGGAGTTCAAGGTCATTTGGAATGTAGACCTGATTTTGATAGGTGAGGATACTGGCATCAAACTTCCAGTCAGAGAGGTGGGAACAGAGTTGGGATGGAACTTCTCCATCCAATGCTTGGAGAGAATTGAGTATGAGGAGGTTGGTAGTGGAGGAGGAGCAGAGTTTGTCCATTAGGGCAGTGTCAATCATGTTGACAAATAAGGAAGGAGGAAGAAGTGTTACATCATGATTGTCTTGTTTGTCATCAGGGACTAGATTGGGGTGATGGGATAGGGCATCAGGTCCTGCCAAGTCTTTTCCAGCCATGTGAATCAACTGAAGGCTGAAGTTGGCAAGATCAAGGAGCCATCTTGCTTGTCTTTGGTTAAGGTTTTGTGGCTGCTTGAAGTAGGTTAAATTCTTATGGTTGGTAAAGACTTGGATGGGGGTGGGGTGGCCTCAGAGGTAATGTTTCCACATTTTGAGGGCTTGGATGATGGCCAGGAGTTCTCAATCATAGATGTCATAGTTTCGTTCAGCAGGTGAAAAAGATTGGGAAAGGTAAGAGCAGGGTTTCCAATTCCTGTTTTCATCAGTTTGGAGGAGGATTCCTCCAGAGGTGTACTTAGAAGTGTTGGTGGCAATGGTGAAAGGTTTACTGAGATTGGGGAATTGAAGGATGGGTTGATCCAAGAATTTGGCTTTGAGCTTTTGGAAGGCATTGTTGCAATCTGGAGACCAATCCCATGCATGATTCTTTTGGGTCAAGTTGAGGAGAGGTCATGCAAGGTCTGAATAATTTGGAATGAATTGTCTGTAGAAGTTTGCAAATCCCAAGAAAGAGTGGACATCTTTTACTTTGGCCAGAACAGGCCATTTCTGGATGCCATCCAACTTGACTGAGTCTATTGCAAGGGTTCCTGGTTTGATGATCATCCCCAAATATTCTACTTCTGGAGTGGCAAATTTGCATTTCTCCAATTTGAGGTGAAGGTCAAGTTCCTTCATTTGCTGGAGAATGTGTTTGGTGCATTCCATGTGTGTCTTCTGGTCAGGGGAAAAGATAAGGAGATCATCCATATAAATGATCAGCCATCCTTTGGCAATCATATCTTGAAAGGAATCATTCATAAAATGTTGGAATGTGGGGGGGGAATTGGATTGCCCAAAGAACATTACTGTTGGTTTGAAGAGTCCTTGGTGAGTAATGAAGGCTGCCTTCCATTGATGTCTATCCTTGATTTGGACATTATTGTATCCCCATCAGATATCAAATTTGGTGAAGACTTTGGCATCTTTGAGTTTGTTGATAAGATCTGAGATCAGAGGGAGGGGATACGCATCTTGGATTGTATGTTCATTAAGATATCTGTAATCTTGACAGGGATATAGTCCTCTATCCTTCTTTTTGACAAAGAAGAAGGGAGAAGCTTGTGGGGAGTTGGATGGGTGGATTTTACCAGATTTGAGATTTTCATCAATGAGGTTGTCTGTGGCTTTTCATTCTTCAGGGGTGAGGGGGTAAATTTTAGAAACTTTGGGTATGAAAGTTTCATCTAAGTTTATTTCATGATCATAGGATCAGGAAGGAGGGAGGCAGTGGGCAGTGTTTTCAGAGAATACTTCTTCAAATTCTTTATATTCCAAGGGAAGGGTGATGGTGTCTTTTGTATCTTTAGCCTTGATGGCCAATTTAGTTGCAGTAGTGAGACCCTGGACATAGTCTTTCCCAAAAGGGTGTTGGAATCCGAATTGGGCGGCATGGTGAGTAATCTGATTCATCATGGCATGTTCACAGAAATTGCCTGGTCCTTCCTGGTCCAGGTATCTGCAGAGAAGACTTTTCTTTTGATCCAAATTCAGTGGAGCATGATTCATAGGTCGGAGGGAAGTTTTGGGAGCATAGAGTTCTTTGGTTTGATCATGTTCATCAGGGATTGACATGGTTTCTTTGGTCCAATTAATCGTGGGGTTGGTTTCTTTCAGCCAGGGATGCCCTAGGATAATATTTTCCCTTCCACAGTGCATTACATGGAAGCGGATTCTTTGAATTACATTGTCAAGGCATATCAGGATGTAGGTGGTAAACTTGATGTCACCATTCCGATTTTGGGTTTGGTCAACATTTCTGACAGGAATGGAGGTAGGGAGTTTTTTGAGGGGGAGTTTCCATTGTTTGGCAAAATGCCAATTGATGCAAGAGATGGTCACACCAGAATCTACCAGTGCTTGGGTTCCAATGTCTTGAGATGTGCTCAGGATTGAAATGGGAAGATAAATAGCATTTCAGTTACTTTGAGAAGTAAGTACAGGAGTACATCTAGTTGGGGAGGGGGCCTGCATTGGGTTGGACCTCCTCTTTAAAAACCCAAGGCATGGTTGACTTTCATGTCATTGTTGTTGCATTCTTTGATTTCTTCTATGGTAGCAGCAGTAGTGGTTTGACAAATGTTTCTGGAAGTGGGGCAACTGGGGAATTTGATGCACTTGTTTGCATTATGTCCTGGTTGATGACATTGAAGGCATAACCTCTTTTTGAAGCATCATTTATGTTCTTCCAGGGTTAATCTCCCAATTTGGATGACATTGACATCCATTGCATTAGGGTCACATGTGGGTTGAGTGTGGGAGTGTGGTTGAAAGGAACAGTAAGGAGTGTGAGAGGGGTTTCTGCTGGAATGTGCTATGTCGTCAGCTTTCTGGAATTGGCTGAGGAAGTGTACAGCCTTGTTGTACCAGTCATCAATCTTGGTTGGTACAGTGTCCATGGACATGATGTGTTTCATGAGGTTTACCATGACACCAGCAGCAAAATACCCAATTAGGACATTTTCATTGGAGATTTCAGAGATCTGAATGTGATTTCTGAATTTGGTGATATATTGGGTGAGGTCAGCCATGGAGTTTCCTTTCATCCATAATAAATTAAGGGCTGTGATGGATACAGCTTTGCTGTCATGATGGTAGAAGGTGGTTTGGAAGGCTCCTTTGAAGTCATCCCAGGTGATATCTTCATTGTCTGCTAGGATTTTGATGCAGTAGGTTGCTGCCCAGGTGGCAGCAGATCCTTTGGTCATATAAGAGAGAGCATATGCCACCTTTTTGGTATCATTGTTGTATACTTTGTCATTGACCATGAAGTAGAATACTACTGAGGTGAACCAAACTTTGGCTGTGGCATAGCTTCCATCAAAATGATTGGGAGGGGTGATGCAGAGTTCTATGGGTTTGTGAGGGGGGGGTGCTTGATCACTCATGCTGACTGAGGGGATAGGGGACAATGGTTCTGTGGGAAGAAATGGGGGTAGAATCTGAGGGTGGGGAACTGGTGTTGGAATGATGGTGGATGGGATTGTTCCTCTGGTGAAGTGGAGGTGATGAGTGAGTGTTAATGGGGAGGGGGGTGTGGGTATCCTAGTTAAGGATAACTGGCAGAGAGTTTGTGGGATAAGTGGGTGTCGATGGGATTCTCATGGGCTGGGATATAGAGATCCTTGTCTTCTACGTCTGTGGGTGCTGTGGTGGTGTGGTGTGAAGAATCAGAGTCTGAGGGATGGGTTTCTTGAATGCATTCCTGGTAGAAGCATGAATCTGGGGTATGAAGGTTGTCCTAAGGCCTAGGGTTTCTGGGGTGCTGGTGTGAAATGGTGGGATCTACTAGATAGTAGTCCTATCGAGAAGAAGCAATTCCTTTTGTTACACTTGCCCCAGGTAGGAACAAGCATAGACCTAACAATAATTGCCTAGGTCAAGGACAGGGGCTGAGGATAACGTACTGATGTAAGTTAGGGACTCTGGAGATGAGGACTAAGGGTTCCAGTGGATGAAGGCATGTTCTTATGTCAGATGACATCAAGGATCTCCCAGAAGGATCACAGAGGTTCTGGGTGGCTAAGGACAAAGGATGATGATGAGGAGGCACTAAGGCCTGGCTTAGGGATGACTGAGAAGAGGACTGAGGGTGAAGGTGAAAACCTAAGGTAGGAATTGCTTAGAGTTACTGTACATGTGTGGCCAGTATTTATACTATGAGGTGCCAGTCATACTGAGTCACCATGAATCAATGAACAGCCATGAGGCTGTGGAAACTAAGTATAATGCTATGCAAGACTGTGCAGAGGTGCTGCAATCAGAGGCTATGTGTGGTGATGAGAAATATGAATGATAAATAGTGTGGGCTGCACAGAAGGAAACACATAGGAATGGGATCAGAGATCTCTATGTAAAAATAGATAGTAAGCATAGATAGACACAGTAAAGTCTAGAATGTGAAGGGAGATCAATATTACTGTGTCATATAGCAATAGAATTGAAAGAAGACTGAGAGAGATTGTTACATAATAGAGAAAGAAAAGATAGGGGGTTATCACCAATTGTAACACTCTTGAAGGGCCAGAATTGAGCAGAAGAGAAGGAGGGACTGCTCTGAGGGAACTCTCTGTGAGGGCATGGTTTTGGGTGAGAGTGTTGTGTGCAGATTGAAGCTGTACGAATTCAGTGTGCTTGGTATGATGGTAGTTGGCATATTCCTCAGACTTTGCAAAGAGTTCAACATTGGCACATTCATTTTCAGACTGGGTGAGAGAGAGTTGTTGGGAGAGGAATTTGAGCTTGAACTGAAGGAAGGTGAACAAGGACACAGATGTGGATGAACAAGGGGACAAACTTTGGTAGATGTTTTGGTAGAGCAAAGTTTGCAGACCTGAGACTTGAGGGACTGATTGTCTTAACAGGCCTGATGAAGATTTGTGCAGAGGTGTTGAATCTTGTCTGTGAGCAGGGCAAGCACTTTCAAGAGGGTTCAAAGATGGCCATACCATCACACTGGGATGTGTCTTCCTTGAGCCTGCTGACAACACCAATGGGATCCCACTTTTCCCTGTTAGTTTCCTGGATGCAAGTGTGAAGGTGGTCCATGTTGGAGATGGAGGAGGACTGGGAAGAGGTGAATGAGGTGATATGTGACTTGAAATCCTTGTTGGATGCAGCTAGGGGTGGGGTGAGCTGGAGGGGCATGAGACAAAGGGGTGGATATGCACTGAGCTGGTTATGCTCCTATTTGAGGGTGGTGACTTCCTGTTGGAGATGCTTGACAGACTGTTTGAGGTGGCTTGTCCTCATCTCACCATCCTGAACAGCATGGTCAAGCTCAATCTCCCTGTGCTGCATGTCAGCTCTGAGGGCCTCTGTGTCAGAGCATGCATCATTGAGATCAGTGAGTTGTGTGAGCAAAAGTCTGTACACAGACAAGATGGTCTCTGGGTCAGGTCTGGCAAAGGATACATCTGGAAATATGTGGGTGAGGGTGTTGAGGTTGAGGTTGATGTCTTGTGGCACTGGCATGAGGAAGGGCATTGACAGGTCTTCTGTGCCCTGCATTGAGGTTGTTTTGTGTTCCTGCTTGGCCACTGCATTCTGGTTCATCATGTGTCACAAGTCACGCATTTGTGACTTGTGTGGAATTTTTTGCTAAGTCCATTCCACCTGAGTGCCTGTCCATCACCCTGTGTGTGCTCACACTTGCCCTCACTCAGATGCATTGGCAACCTCACACTCATACAGGCCACCCTTGCAGCCTACACCACTGCTGCTAATGCTGAAGGCTAGTCTCTCCTCCCTGCAACCAACATCACCCAGGTCAATCCTGCATGGCTTGAGCACATCTCCAGATCCAATGCTGTTGAGTGCACCAAGCTCAAGGTGGAGCCCACCCTTGCAGCCTATGCACCGCTGCTGGCACTGAAGGTCAGTCCCTCCCTCCATGACTGACATCGCCCAGGTCGACCCTGCATAGCTCAAGCATGCCTCCAAACCCAACACTACCTGCATCATATCCATACCTGTCAACCCATGGGTCTTGGTATCAATGGGTACCATGCACAGGTACATGGGTCACCACCTGCAGCAGGTATACTTGTGGGGAAGCAGCAAGACAGGCAGCAGGGGGGTGAGGCAGTAGCAATGGTGCAACAAGTGGCAGGGACTTGCAAGGGTGGCTGGGGCAACTTGGACAGTGCAAGGCGGTGGCAGCAGCAATAATGACAATGACAATGATAATGTGGCAACCATGGTAACACAGTTGTCACACCATTGTTGTTGTTTTCGGGTGGGATGAGGGGAGGTGGTGAGACAGGAGGCAGGGAGCAAGGGTGGCTGGGGCAATCAAGATGGCAGAGACAGTGGCAGCAACAACAACAATGACAATGTGATAACCATGGTATCATGGTTGTCACACCATCATTGTTGTTTTCAGGTGGGATGAGGGGAGGCAGTGAGACAGGTGGCAGGAAGCAAGGACAGCTGGGGTGGCCAAGATGGTGCAAGACAGTGGCAGTGGTGACAACAACAACAATAACAATATGAC
>JBBPLE010000849.1:0-12181 GCA_038089675.1 Boletales sp. KT-2023b
CACCAACCTTCCACGACCTTCCATTACCTTCTATTCTTCGCAGTACTTAAGCCGTCGTCTTACTCGATGTAACCCCAGCTTAGTCCTGCTCAATTCTACCTTGACCACCTTGACTCTCTCGTCGACTCTTCGTCGGACGATCCCTTGAAACCTCTCATCAACTCATCGTTGGACGACTCCTTGAACCCCTCGTCGACTCATCGTTGGACGACTCCTTGAACCTCTCGTCAACTCATTGTTGGACAACTCTTTGAACCTCTCGTCAACTCATCGTCGGATGACCCCTTTGACTATTCGGCTAGCCCTCTTGACCAAATCACCCGAACTCCTTGACCCTCTGTAGTTCTTTGAGCCTACGCTCGTTCCTACCCGGACCAAGTGTAACAATGGGGGGAATGGGGGAATTGTGGGGAGGCCTGGAGGTGAAGCAGGAGTAGATGGAGCTGGGGTGGGAGGTTCAATGACAGGGGAAGTGGGGATGTCATTGAGTATGGTGTCAGGGATGCAAAGAGCGATCTGGAGGATTTGTTCCTCAATAAGGGTGGAGGTGGAAGGGGGCATAATGGGGGAAGTGGAGGGGGAACTAACTGGAGGAGGAGTGGGAGAACCAGACAAAACAGAGATGGGGGAGGTGGCAGACATTGTATTTACTATGATTTGGAGGCTGGGGTGCAAGTATGCTTGAGTGGTTTGGGTGATTTTGATGATGAAGAGGTTTTAGAGGTAAGCTTTTTATAATCATTGAGGAGGTCCTGTGCATGTTTCAACTCCCATTCTGGGAGCCATGAGTCATCTTCTGATGGATAGCCTTTCCATTGGATGAGGTACTGCCTTTGGGAATGGTTGCCATGGTGTTTGATGATTTGTTCTATTTCATATTCCTTTTCCCCTCCAATCAGATCTGGTGAAGGGGCTGGGAAGTTGGGGCCATGTATTTCATTCTCATGGTATCATGAGAGCAGTGCTACATGGAAGATGTTGTGAATTTTCTAGGTATGAGGGAGCCATAGTTGGTAAGTGATTGGAGAGAGGACTTTAGTGATGGTGAAGTGGCCTTCTCATTTGGCTGAGAATTTAGGGGCAATGATGTTTCACTTAAGGTTTTTGGCATTTAACCAAACATTATCTCCTTTAGCAAACAGAGTAAATTTCCCATGGTACCTGGATTTCATAAGCTGGTGTGCAAGATCATGCACAGCCAGGGCTTCATTGTAGGCAGCCAAGAGTTCCTTGAGATGTTGTTCTAATGCTGGTAACCATGACTTGGAGATAACTGTAGGGAGGGGGCAGGGTTCATAGCCCATCATGAGAAAGAATAGGGACTTTTGGGTGATGGAATGAGGGCAGTGGTTGTGTGCAAATTCTGCCATGGTGATATGTTCAGCCCAAATTGTTGGGTTGTTGCTGCAAAAGATCCGTAGGTACATTTCAACCTCCTGGTTGACTTGTTCCATTTCCCCATCAGTTTGTGGATGGTAGGTGGTGCTGAGGGAAAGATCATAACCAAGGAGTTTTCCTAGTTCTTTCACAAAGGCTGAGGCAAATTGCAGTCCATGATCTGAGATAATTTTGTCATAGAGGCTGAATCATTTCCAGACTTTATTGAGAAAGAGGGTGTTATGCTTGGTCCAGGTAGGAATGAGCATAGGCTCAAAGAACTAACTGTGGGTCAGTGGTTCAAGGTATTCGGACAAGGATATCTTGCCGAGAGGTCAAAGGGGTCGCTCAATGATGAGGTCAACAAAGGAGGTCAAGGGAATCATCTGACAATGAAGTCAATGAAGAGAGTTTCAAAAGAGTCATCCAACAATGAGGTTGACGAAGAGGTTCAGGAGAGTTGTCCGATGATGAGGTCAATGAAGAGGTTCAAGGATTCAAAGGGGTAAGGTATGATTGAGCAGGACTAAGCTAAGGATACATCCAGTGGAGCGATGGCTTGAGTACTGCAAAGAATAGAAACTAATAGAAGGTCATGGAAGGTTTGTTACTAAGCGAAGGAAGATAGAACCTTCCATGAGAAATAGAAGCATAGATAACAAGAATAGAAAAGCAGAAATGAAAGGTGTGCGACAAACACATTGCATGTTCTAGAGCACTCTAAAGAAAGTAAAAGGTACCAGGTCAGGCCAGTCTATTGTATCAATGAAAAAGAACTAAGCAGAAGTGAATCGTAACATTACCCCTGGAGTACATTCGAAGTCATGACGAAGAATAAAATCAAAAGAAAGAATTAGAAATCCATACATCTGTCTCCTCCAGGAGAACCAGTCATATTGGTGTATGCCAAGTCATCATATCCTGGGTCATTATTGTTTAAGTCTAAGTCAGCAAGTTCAGGGTCAGGGGAGGGACAATGATGACATTGACGAGGGTGAGGGGTTTGGCAATGACGATAGGATGGGGGAGGGACCTGTCTAGGAGCAGAACCAGAGCCAGAGGATGGGGAGTCAGAGAGTTGTTTGACAAGGGGTTGGGGTGGTGCCAGACCAGAACGTCCAGAATGTGTGGAAGAAGCAGAGGAGGAGGAAGAGTTTACGGGATTAAGGGTATGAGGACGAGGACAGCGGGGACAGCGATGTTGGGTGTGACTGGGGCAGTGATGAGCACAATGGGGACAAATGTAATATGGGCAGTTGATGCAGATATGGGAGAGTTGATGGCAATGGAAGCATGCTTGACTGTAGAGGTAATGGTCAGGGGAGAGAGGTACGTTACATTGTCCTTCCCAACTAACTTCTGCTTGTTCCATGATGGCTAGTTCCTTGAGAGTAAGAGGTTCTTCGGAAGCTTCTGGGGATGGGTTCTGGTGGAGGTGGTGTCGTTTGTCAAGTTCTCAGGTATAATGTAGAATGTCTGTGGCTAGTTTGTCCATCTCCAGTTGGTGCATTATGGAGAGGATGAGGTTGGTAAGCTCAGTGCGGGTTTCATGGAGGGTGGTGACATGTTCCATAGGGTAATTGGACATCTGGTTGGCAAGGGGGTAGAGACTATGGATTTCTTGGAAAAGAAGGAGGAGGGTATCAAGGGGGGAGAAAGGTTCTAAGTGAGCACAAAGGGGGGTGAGAAGATGGGGGGTTTCAAGGAGGAGCATGAGTGAAGATTGTTCAGTGATGGGGAAGGGGTCAGGATGGATCCATTGGGCATAGAGTGGTAGTTCTATGGAGACAACTGGGTTTGGGTTGAGAGCAGGAAGACGTAGAGGGGGAGATGTAGGCTGGGGAATGCTCGGGTTGTAATTAGTGGAGTCAAGGCCTTGGATACGATAGAGTAGGGGGGTGGTCCAGCCAGTGGTTGTTACAATTTGTTTCTTTTCTTATTATGATGAACTGGCCTGACCTGGTACCTTTTGTTTTCTTTAGAGTGCTCTAGAGCATACAATGTGTTTGTCGCACACCTTTCATTTCTGCTTTTCTATTCTTGTTATCCACACTTCTAATTCTCATGGAAGGTTCTATCTTCTTTTGCTTAGTAACAAACCTTCTATGACCTTCTATTAGTTTCCATTCTTTGCAGTACTTAAGCCATCACTTTACTCAATATATCCTTCGCTTAGTCCTTCTCAATCTTATCTTTGATCTCCTCGAATCTTTGAACCTCTTTGTTGACCTCATCGTCAGACGATTCTCTTGAACCTCTTCGTCGACCTCATCGTCGGATGATTCTCTTGAACCACTTTGTCAACCTCATTGTTGGACAATTCTCTCGAATTCCTTCATCGACCTCATCGTTGGACAAACCCTTTGACCTTTCGGCAAGCATCCTTGTCTGAATGCCCTGAACCCCTTGACCCACTGATAGTTCTTTGAGCCTATGCTTGTTCCTACCTGGACCAAGCGTAACAGTGGTAGCTGTAGTGGGAGAGGGGGATCTAATGGGAGTGGACATGTTTGGGTTTCATAGGTGGTGTGAAGGATGAGGAGGGAAAGATGTCAGGGTGGAGAGTTTTATACTTGGATAAGATTTCCTTGGCATGGTTGAACTCCGATTCAGGTAACCAGGAATCTTCTTTGGCCGAATATCCCTTCCATCAGACTAGGAATTTTCAGTTGTTCGGGGTTCCACAGTGTCAGATAATCTTATCCATTTCGTATTCCTCTTCTCTGTTGATAAGGTCAGGTGGAGGGGAAGGGAAGTTTGGTCCATGTATGTTGTTTTTGCAATAGGGTGATAACAGGGATGCGTGGAAGACCAGGTGTATTTTCCATGTTCATGGGAGGTGGAGTTTATAGGTAAGGGGGGAAAGGACCTGAGTAACGGTAAATGGTCCTTCTCGCTTGGGAGCAAACTTTGGATGGAAGATAAGGCATTTCAGATTTCAGGCTTCCAGCCAAACCTTGTCGCCTTTACAGAAGGGAGTGAATTTTCCATGGAAATGGGATTTCATGACTTGTCTGGCAAGTTCATGGGCTGCCAGGGCTTCATCTCTGGCTGCAGAGAGGAGTTTGAGTCGTTCTTCCACTGCAGGGAGGTTGGTCTCAGTGATGATGGTGAGGAGGGGGTGAGGTTCAAATCCCATCATAAGGAAGAATGGGGATTTATTGGTGATGGAGTGAGGATAGTGATTGTGTGCAAATTCGGCATGGGAGATGAGGTCAGACCATGTGGAGGGGGAATTACTGCAGAAGATCCAAAGATAGGTCTCTACTTCTTGGTTTACCCACTCAGTTTCTCCATCAGATTGAGGGTGGTATGCAGTGGAGAGGGAGAGGTTGTATCTGAGGAGTTGTCCAAGTTCTTTTGCAAAAGAGGAGGTGAACTGGAGTCTGCAATCTGAGATGATCTTGTCATAGAGGCCAAATTGGGTGTAGACTTTATGGAAGAAAAGGGAGGTTATTCCTTCAGCAGAGATAGATTTCTTAGTAGGGCAGAGAATCACTCCCTTAGTAAGCCCATGGTCGACCATGACCAAAAGACTGTCACAGCTGGAAGAGATGGGGAGATCTGTGATGAGGTCACAAGAGATTTGTTGGAAGGGAATGGGGGAGGAGGAAACGATGGGGAAGAGGGGTGGGGAGGTAGGGTGGGTGTTTGCTTTTGAGGATTGACAAGGGGCACATCCCTCAACATATTTACACACAAACTGAGCAAGGCTGGGCCACCAAAACTTGGTGGCGACAAGTTGACAAGTTTTAAGATATCTGTTATGCTTGGTCTGGGTAGGAATGAGCGTAGGCTCAAAGAACTATTGGAGGGTCAAGGACTAAGATATTCAGGTAAGGATGCTCGCCGAGAAGTCAAAGAGAATCGTCCGATGACAGAGTTGACAAAGGGGTTTGAGAGAATCGTCCAACAATAAAGTCGATGAAGGAGTTCAAGGGGATCATTTGACGATGGAATCGACAAAGGAGTTCAAGGGAATCGCCCAATGATGGAGTCGATGAAAGAGTTCAAGGGAGTTGCCTGACAATAGAGTCAACAAAGGATTTCGAAGAGATCAAAGGTAGGATTGAGCAGGACTAAGCTAAGGATACATTGAGTGGAACAATGGCTTAAGTACTGTGAAGAATAGAAACTAATAGAAGGTCATGGAAGGTTGTTACTAAGCAAAGGAAGATAGAAGTTTCTATGAGAAATAGAAGTGTAGATAACAAGAATAGAAAAGCAGAAATGAAAGGTGTGCAATGAACACATTGCATGTTCTAGAGCACTCTAAAGAAAGCAAAAAGATACCGGGTTGGGCCGGTCTATCATATCAATGAAAAGAGTATGAAGAAGTGAATCATAACATTACCCCTGGAGTACATTTGAAGTTACTATGAAGAATAAAATCAACAGAAAGAATCAGAAATCCATGCACCTATCTCCACCAGGGGAACCAGTCATGTTAGCATATGCCAAGTTTTCATATCCTGGGTCATTATTGTTCAGGTCAAGATCTGTGAGTTCGAGGTCAGGGGAGGGACAATGGTGACATTGACAAGGATGAGGGGTTTGACGACGACGATAGGACGGGGAAGGAACTTGTATAGGAGCTGAACTAGAGCTAGAGGACGGAGGGTTGGAGAGCCATTCAACAAGAGGTTGAGAAGGAAATGTGATGCCAGAACACCTAGAGCAAGTGGAGGAAGTTGAAGATGAAGAGGAAGAAGTTACAGGGTTAAGGACACAGGAACAAGGGCATTGAGGACAGCAATGTTGGGGATGGCTGGGGCAATGTCAAGTGCAATGAGGGTAGACATAGTATGGACAATTGATGCAGATGTGAGAGAGTCAGTGGCAATGGAAGCATGCCTGGCTGTAGAGGTAATGATTGGGGGAAAGGGGTACATTACGTTGTCTGTCCCAGCTGACTTCGGCTCATTCCATGACAGCTAATTCTTTGAGAGTAAGGGGTTCCTCAGAGGCTTCAGGGGATGGGTTCTGATAGAGGCGACAGCATTCATCAAGTTCTTGGGTATAATGTAGAACGTCCTTAGCTAGTTTGTCCATTTCCAGTTGGTGCATGACAGAAAGGACAAGGTTGGTGAGTTCAGTATGGGTTTCATGGAGGGTGGCGATGTGTTCTGTGGGGTAATTGGACATCTGGTTGGCAAGGGGATAGAGACAATGGATTTCTTGGAAAAGAAGGAGGAGAGTATCGAGGGGAGAGAAAAGTTCTAGGTGGGCATGAAGGGGGGTAGTGAGATGGGGGGTTTCCAGGAGGAGCATGAGGGAGGACTGTTCAGTGATGGGGAAGGGGTCAGGGTGGATGTGCTGAGCATAGAGGGGTAGTTCGACAGAGACGACTGGAGTTGGATCGAGGGTGGGGAGATGTAGAGGGGATGTAGGTTGGGGAACTCCCAGGTTATAATTAGTGGAGTTGAGGCCTTGGATACGGTAGAGTAGGGGGGTGGTCCAGCCAGTGGTAGCAGTAGTAGGGGAGGGGGATCTAGTGGAGGTGGACATGCTTGGGTTTTGTGGATGATATGTGGGATGAGGAGGGAAAGATGTGAGGGTGGAGGGTTTTATACTTGGATAGAATTTCCTGGGTGTGGTTGAACTCCGATTCAGGTAACCAGGAGTCTTCTTTGGCCAAATATCCCTTCCATCGGACTAGGAATTTTCGGTTGTTTGGGGTTCCACGGTGTTGGATAATCTTATCCATTTCATATTCCTCTTCTCTGTTGATAAGGTCAGGTGGAGGGGAAGGGAAGTTTGGTCCATGTATGTCATTTTCGTGATAGGGCGATAACAGGGATGTGTGGAAGACTGGGTGTATTTTCCATGTTCGTGGGAGGCAGAGTTTATAGGTAAGGGGGGAAAGGACCTGAGTAACGGTAAAGGGTCCTTCTTGCTTCGGGGTGAACTTCGGATGGGAGATAAGACATTTCAGATTTCGGGCTTCTAGCCAAACCTTGTCGCCTTTATGGAAGGGAGTGAATTTTCCATGGAAATGGGATTTCATGACTTGTCTGGCAAGTTTGTGGGCCACCAGGGCTTCATCTCATGCTGCGGAGAGGAGTTTGAGTTGTTCTTTGACTGCAGGGAGGTTGGTTTCGGTGATCATAGTAGGGAGGGGGCGGGGTTTGAATCCCATCATGAGGAAGAATGGGGATTTATTGGTGACAGAATCAGGGTGGTGGTTGTGTGCGAATTTGGCATGAGAGATGAGATTGGACCATGTGGAAGGGGAATTGCCGCAGAAGATCCGAAGATAGGTTTCCACTTCTTGGTTTACCTGTTCAGTTTCTCCATCGGATTGAGGGTGATATGCAGTGGAGAGGGAGAGGTTGTATCCAAGAAGTTGTCCAAGTTCTTTTGCAAAAGAAGAGGCAAACTGGGGTCCACGATCTGAGATGATTTTGTCATAGAGGCTGAACCGAGTGTAGACTTTATGGAAGAAAAGGGAGGCTATTCCTTTGGCAGAAATGGATTTCTTAGTAGGGCAGAGAATCACCCCCTTAGTAAGCCCATGGTTGACCATGACCAAAAGACTGTCGAAGCCAGAAGAGACAGGGAGGTCTGTGATGAGGTCACAAGAGATTTGCCGGAAGGGAATAGGGGAGGAGGAAACAATGAGGAAGAGGGGTGGGGAGGTAGGATGGGTGTTTGCTTTTGAGGACTGACAAGGGGCACATCCTTTGATGTATTTTCATACAAACTGAGTGAGGCCAGGCCACCAAAACTCAGCAGCAACGAGTTGACAAGTTTTAAGATAGCCAGGGTGACCAGCAGAGGTGTGATTGTGATGTCGTTCGACAATGGAGCAGCGAAGGTCAGGGGGAACATAGACACACCCTTGGAAGGTGAGGACGCCAGCATCATATTGCCAGTCAGAAAGGCAAGAGCAGAATTGGACAGGGATGTCACCAGTAGTGGCATGTAGAGCATCAAGGACAAGGGGATCAGAAGTGGAGGAGGCAGCTAGTTTGGTTTGGAGGGAGGTGTCAATGAGGTTGACAAAAAGAGTGTCAGGAAGGAGGGTTACATTATCATTATCCTTCTTGGTTGGTGGGAGGAGATCTGGGTGGTGAGAGAGGGCATCAGGTACAGTGAGGGAGGATCCAGGGACATGGGTCAGGTGAAGGTCGAAGTCTGAGATGTCAAGCAGCCAACGAGCCTGTCGTCAGTTGAGTTTCTGAGGTTGGTGAAAATATGTGAGGTTTTTGTGATCATGAAAACTTTGACAGGGAAGGGAGATCCATGGAGGTAATTACACCAGGCTTTGAGACCTTGGATGACGGCAAGGAGTTCCCTGTCATAGATGTCATAGTTTTGTTTGGTGGAGGAGAAGGATTGTGAGAGATAAGAACATGGATGCCAATCTCTGTTGGCATCAGTTTGAAGGAGGACTCCACCAGAAGTGTATTTGGAGGCATTGGTGGCAATGGCAAAGGGACGGGTGGGATCTGGGAGATGGAGGATTGGACAACTAAGGAATAGTTGTTTGAGTTCGTCGAAGGATTGTTGGCAACTGGGAGACCAGTCCCAGGGTTGGTTTTTCTTTGTAAGGTCAAGGAGGGGGCAAGCAATGTTGGAGTAATTGGTGATGAATTGTTGATAGAAGTTAGCAAATCCTAAGAAGGAGCGCATGTCTTTGACTTTGGCAGGGGTTGGCCATTCATGAATACCATCCAGTTTCACTGGGTCCATGGCGAGCTCATCGGGATGTATGATCATGCCAAGGTATTCAACCTTGTTGGTAGCAAACGTGTATTTTTCGAGTTTAAGGTGAAGATCTAACTCAGTTATACGTTGGAGTACTCATTTGGTTTGCTCTTCGTGGGTTTTGGCATCAGGGGAGAAGATGAGGAGGTCATCCATGTAAATAACTAGCCATCCTTTTGCGATCATATCATGAAAGGAGTCATTCATGAATTGTTGGAAGGTGGTGGGGGAGTTGCAAAGACCAAAGAACATGACTGTCGGTTCAAACAGTCCTTTATGGGTGATGAATGCTGCTTTCCATTGATGACCATCTTTGATGCAGACGTTGTTGTATCCCCAATGAACATCAAACTTGGTAAAGGTTTTGGCACCTTTAAGTTTATCAACAAGGTCGGATATGAGGGGAAGGGGGTAGGCGTCGCGGATGGTATGTTCATTGATGTAGCAATAGTCTTGGCAGGGTCGAAGGCCACCATCTTTCTTTTTAACGAAGAAGAAGGGGGCAGCCTGGGGGGAGTTGGATGGACGAATTTTTCCTGCCTTGAGGTTCTTGTTGAGGAATGCTTCAGTAGCAGTTTTCTCGTCAGGGGAGAGGGGGTAGAGTTTGCCAACTTTTGGGGTGAAGGAGTCATTGAGATTGATCTCATGGTCATAGGGTTGGCTGGGGGGAATATGGTTGGTTGCTTCTTTTGAGAAGATGGAGGAAAAGGCAGAGTATTCAGGTGGAAAGGGTTGCCTTTGGTTTGGCCTTTTCAGCAGTCATGGCTAGCTCAGTTGCTGTCATGAGTTTGGCGATGGTGGCAGAGGGAATAAAGCGAGATCTGCAATGCATGATTCAGTTGATGATTCGGTTGTCATTAGCCCATTGAAGGTATTGGGCTTCAGTATCTTTCTTCATGTAGTCATAGAGGTGTCCATTCCAGATGGAGTCAACTTGTACATGTCAGGGTGGATGAGGGGTTGGTGTCTGGGGGGTGGGGGTTGGTTTAGTGCGATTGTAGTACAATTCTTTGGATTGGTCGGAGTCAAGGGAGATGGATATTTCTTGTTTAATCCAGTTGATGGTGGGGTTGGCTTGTCTAAGCCAGGGAAGTCCAAGGATTATGTTTTCTTTTCCACAGTTGAGGATGTAGAATGTAACACAGTGCAAGAGTTGTCCAATATGGACATAGAGTGTGGTGGAGAAACAGATAAGACCATTCTTGTTCAAGGATTGGTCGACATTCTTAATGGCGATGGGAGAGGGGAGTCGTTCTTTTGGGAGATGATGTTTTTGAACAAAGTCCCAATCAATGCAAGAGATTTGCACTCTGAAGTCAATGAGAGCATGAGTTCCAACGGCTTTTAAATGCGATGGTTCGATGATTTCAATGGGGATTTGCATAGACTGCTTGGTAATTGATGATACAAGTACAGGAGCACACATAAAAGAGGGAGAGCCTTGTGTTGGGGAAGGTCTCCATTCTAAAAATCCTCATTGGGTGTGACGAAGGAGATCCTTGCTACGGTTTCTTCTTTGTCATCATCCTCAACTTCTACTAGTCTTGGGACTTCTTCGACTTTTCTAACCTTCCTTTCTCCGGTTTTCTTCAGCTGGGAAGGGAAGTTTGGGCAGTCACCTAAGAGGTGTCCGGGTTTTCAGCTGTGGAAACAGAGCCCTTTGGTGATACAGCGTTTTCACTCTTCTGAGGTTAACTTAGATACTTTGATAGCATCAATGTCCATGGCGTCAGGGTCTTTCTGGGGGCAGGAAGAGGAGGAGGAGGGGGAGAATGAGTGGTAGGAGGGGGTGGTCTTGCCTTGTTTTGCCATGTCATCAGCTCTTCCCCATTGGGTGAGGAAGTGGGTGGCTTTGGCATACCATTTGTCGATTTTGGTAGGGATGGTGTCCATGGACATGATGTGATGCATGAGTTTGACGTAGATGCCAGTGGAGAAGTATCTGATAAGGACATTTTGGTTGGTGATCCTGCTGATCTGCACATGGTTCTGGAATTCAGAGATATACTTAGTGAGGTCAGAGAGGGAGGGTTTTCCTTCCATCTTGGTAGAAGAGAGCCAGGAGATGGAAAGGGCAGTGGTGTCTTTGTGTTCGAAGGTGGTGTTGAACTCAGTGATAAAGTCCATGTAGGTCCCGAAGCCTTTGTTTGCGTTGAGAGTGGCTTTTTGGAAGGAGGAGGCTCAAGTAAGGGCAGCTCCTTTAGTCATATATGAGAGGGTGAAGGTGATCTTCTTGGCGTCTGTGGTATAGACTTCTTCATTGACAAGGAGGTAGGTTTGGACAGAGTCCAACCAGATTGTGGCTTTGGCATAGTTGCCATCAAAGCTTTCCAGGGCACCAATGCAAAGTTCAACTGGTTTCGAGGTCATGGTGGGATGAGGTGGTTGTGGGGGAAGGAAGGGGGGGAGTGGATGTGAGGGAATGAACTGACGAGGAGGAATGGGAGTAGAGGGTGGGGGAGGAAGAAGGAGGGGTCTGGTTATGGTAGAGGTGAGGAGAGGTGGTGTTGGTTCCCTGGGAGAGACATCTGGGGCAGGGGCAAAGGTTTCTTTGTCAGAGTGTTTGGTGGAGGGGGGGGATTCTGAGGGGGCTCAATAAGAGCGTCGTAGTGCCCTTTCAAGAGCTCCTGGTGTTCGAGGGGAGGAAATGGTGAGAGACTACAGCGATGGTAGCTCAAAAAGAGGAGCTTAGTCCTTTTGTTACGCTTGGTCCAGGTAGGAACTAGCGTAAGCTCAAAGAACTAACTGTGGGTCAGTGGTTCAAGGTATTCAGACAAGGATATCTTGCCAAGAGGTCAAAGGGGTCATTCAATGATGAGGTTGACAAAGGAGGTCAAGGGAATTGTCTGACAATGAAGTCAACGAAGAGAGTTTCAAGAGAGTTGTCCGACAATGAGGTTGATGAGGAGGTTCAGGAGAGTCGTCTGATGATGAGGTCAATGAAGAGGTTCAAGGATTCAAAGGGGTAAGGTATGATTGAGCAGGACTAAGCTAAGGATACATTGAGTGGAGCAATGGCTTAAGTACTGTGAAGAATAGAAACTAATAGAAGGTCATGGAAGGTTTGTTACTAAGCGAAGAAAGATAGAACCTT
>JBBPLE010000850.1:0-12173 GCA_038089675.1 Boletales sp. KT-2023b
TGATCACTCTGACTCTCTCGTCGACTCATCGTCGGACGATCTCTTGAACCTCTCGTCGACTCATCGTCGGACGACCTCCTTGAACCCTTCGTCGACTCATCGTCGGACGACTCTTTGAACCCTTCGTTGACTCATCGTCGAACGACTCCTTGAACCCTTCGTCGACTCATCGTCGGACGACTCCCTTGACTTATCGGCAAGCATTCCTTGACCGATACCTTGAACCCTTGACCCCCAGTTAGTTCTTTGAGCCTACGCTCGTTCCTACCCGGACCAAGCGTAACAAATCACCTGCACAGACAGGTCCATGTATGTGCTGTGGACCTGATGGCATTCTGGAGTAGGTGGTCCATCTTGTTGCACACAAGCAGTCAGCTGGCAACTGTTCCAACAATAGAGAGTGTGACAGAAACTTGGTTTGCATATGACTGTGACCATCTACAAGACCTCCTCCCTGAGCCACACCACTACATACCCTCTTATGGTGCTGACTACATGCCCCCACCATGCCACTATGACCCTGATGACAGGCTTGGCTGTCCACCCCTGTTTGAAGGCTGCACAAAGCAATCCCTTTTTGATGACAGAAGGGCCTGATTCGATGATTGTCATCCCCTACCTGAAGAATGCTGTCTCCTGCTGGATGATTGCCCAGCATGACCTCTTCCTTCTGCCAACTCGGGGATACCCCTTTCCCTCACTGTCCTCCTGATGCTGTGTGAGTGACCATAGAGGACAATCAAGGCTCTTGTGTGACCTTGCTCTCCACTGATGACTGTCCTTGCCCTACCACATCACTCAAACACCACATCTCCCAACCTGCACCTCTGCCCTCTCTCCAGGACCATCTCAGCTAACCCACATCTGCACCCCATGTGGATGTAGTCACTGGCCCAACCTTCAAAGAACACCTCACCCTGGGTCCTGTACCTCCCCACACCTGCACATGGACTCCCTCTATTGCATGAGGTGACCTGCATGAGCATGATCAGATCCCTGATTTCAGGAGAGATGTCCACAACTGTCCTGTACTTGCTGTATTCTCATACCAACCTGATCTGGGCCACAGCTTCCATACATTGGAGAAATCACAAGACATTGATAAAAGTTACCATTTTGAATTAGCACCATACTTGTTGCAAGCAGCATATATGGGAATATATAGAACATAATCAATTACATGTAGATGACTAGCCTTGGCAGGCAGAAATAATATTGTACCTTAGATATATGGCATTGTAAGGTCACAAAAATCATGTATTGACTTACAAGGATTGCACAATGAATACAATAAATATGGTAAATTTGTTTATATGCACTTCAGTTTATTCTTGAGGCCTATCAGAGAAATATTCAAAAGATTGGAGAAATAACAAGATGTCAATAAAGGTTATCATTTTGAATCAGCATGATACTTGTTGCGAGCAGCATGTATAGGAATATAAGGAACATAATCAGTTACATGTAGACAACTAACCTCAGCAAACAGGAGTAATATTGTACCCAAGATATATGGCATTGTAAGGTCACACAAATCATATATCAGCTTACAACAATTGCACAACAGATACAATAAATATGGTATTTTTGTTCACATGCCCTTTGGTTTATTCTTGAAGGGTTACAAGTCCTTCTTTAGGTTGCACTCTGACACAGTTGTAATGCTTTTTAGCGGTTGGGACATGCTCTCCAACTCCTTCCTTGCACCCTGGATACTCCCTTGTGTTGCTGACATGTCCACTTCAAGTGCTGGACCCACATCTTTGTGACTTGCAGACATCTGCTCCCCCCTCTTGATCCAGCTCTGGTGATTGTCACCTACATTGGGTGATCACAGCTCATTGTGCCATCCTTTCAGCTTCATTGCCTAGCCTTGCTGATGTCATTGCCATTGATCTCATGATTGCACTTGACAGCTCATGATGTGATTGACTCTGAGTTGTCTTGCCACCCCTCTCACAGATTTCATCAACATGTGATCGTCTTGATGACATGCTCATATCCATTGCTCTAGGCAGCATCCCTGGACACTGTGGATGTCATTCAGCAGTGGATGTACATGCCTGATCTTGCGCTTGCAGTGAACATACTGACTTGCACACTTTTCAGTTAGTGCAGTCCTTTTGAGTCATTTCAACTCATACCATCAGTCCATCATTTTGTGATTCATCTGGCACCTGTTCCACTCACATCCAGTGCTATCCATACCAGTTCCACCTTCCTGATTGTCTTCATTGTCACCATCTCCAACTTTGACCTCTGGGCAGCCTGTTAGGCCTGGACCTTGACTCCACGCACTTGGATGGGCTTCATACCTAGTCTGGACTCTGTTCATGAGCTTTGGGATGTATCCTGACTTGCCCAACTTGTCTGATCCACCATCTGTCATGATCTGTTTGACTCCAGTCCCATATTGTGAGTATCCATCCATTCACCATTCCAGCCTTTTGCTGATGCATTCTGGTGCTCTTAGCAACTTCTCCAGTCACTCTCTAGCACCCTTACAGTCTCCTGATGCTCCCAATGTGCTCACTTCAAGTGCAGCACCCAGAACTTCATAGGTTGCTCACATTGTGTTACATACATGGGAAGGTCTCTCACATACCTGGTAACATTGGTGTTGACACAACTAAGGGTGGTGGTGATGGTATCAAGTAAGGATCAATTAGAACTCAGCTCTGCTGAGTCTGAACATAAATACATGATGTGTGTGAACTAATTACTATGTATGGAACACAGAGTCTGTTCAACACTCCCCCTTGCTAAGTATATGGTAGATACATAAGCATATAAATGGAGGGCAGTACTTTTACTTGGTGGAGTTAAACTTCAGTCTGAGCTGGGAGTGGAATTCATTGAACTTGATGCATCCAAGGTTCTTGGTGAACATATTGGCAGGATTGTCAGTCCCAGGGATATAGAAAAGCTCCACTAGCTTGTGGACCATGACTGCATTGCAGATGAAATGGTATTTCACCCAGATATGTTTGTTGCACTTTTCAGTCACAGGGTTTTGTGCAATGAATAAACTACCCTGGTTATTGCCACAGATGGGGATAGGTTTCAGCTTATAGCTGAGCTCACCCATCATCTCATGGATCCACACACATTGGCAAGAGCAATTGCTCAAGGCCATATATTCTGCTTCAGTGGAAGAGACAGCAGTGGTTTTTTGTAAGTGTGAATTCCACAAAAACACACCATCAGCCATTTTAAGATAGAAGCCAGTTTGAGAATGTGTGGTATTAACATCCTGTGCCCAATCCAAATCCATACAGGCAATTAAGCCTTTGCTGCCAGCACCATTATAAATGAATGTGTAATCACATGTGCCAATGAGATAATGGCAGATGTACAGGGCCTGATCTAGGTGTTCCTGAGATGGATTGGCTGACATGTGAGCTAGTTGGATAACAGCATATGCAATGTTTGGACAGGTGCCAATCATAAGATACAGCAACAAGCTGATCATGGTCTAAAAATGTGTTTGTAATTCATGTTGGATTGGTGCATCATTCTTCACTGGGTAATAACCCTGTGGGAGAGGGGTAGGTGCAGATTTGGCATTGGTCATGCCACATTGTTCAAGCACCTTGTCAAGGTAATCCTTTTGGTCAATTTGGATGTTATGACCTTCTCAGTGAATATTCATTTGGAGGAATTTGGATGGCTCTCTGAGATCATGACATTTCCACTTCTTTATAAATGTGGCCTTGATCTTGTCTACAAAGATCTTATTGGGTCTGCAGAAGAGGGCATCGTCTACATAGACCATCACTAGACAGATGTCTTTGCCTTTGTGATAAATGAAAAGTCTGGCATCAGTTTTTAACCATTTGAAGCTGAGTTCTGCCATGGATGCATCAAGTGCTTTCCACCAGGCTAAGCCGGCTTGCTTGAGTCCATAAAGTGTGTGCAATAGGTGGAGGACTTTGCCTTTTGAATCAGGAGGCATGAACCCTTCAGGAAATTCCATATAGATCTCCTCTTCCAGTTTACCATACAGGTATGCAGAGCATATGTCAAGCCTGGAAATGTGCCATCCTTCCAGGGTTGAGAGGGCAAACATACATTGCACAGTCTTGAAACATACAACTGGGGAAAAGACTTGGTCAAAGTCTAACCCTTCAACCTGGCTAAAGCCTTTGGCTACCAGGCAGGCTCTTTTATGACCATCCAACTTTTGATTGAAGACCCAACAGTTTTTAATCACCTTGTGGTGTTGTGGGCACAGAACTACTTCATAGACCTTGTGATCTTTCAGCATCTGAAGCTGATCCTCACAGGCTTTAAGCCAATCCTTTTGCTCTGATGAAGGGAGCTTTTGGATGTTGTGGAATGTCCACTCATGTAAGTTAGGGGATGCCCCAAAAGTGGAATTGTGCAGTATAGCACAATTGCAAAGGTATGAAACCAAAGCATCTCCCCCTTCCTGTGTGAGATGGTCAACATCATCCTCAGAAGTAGGAGATGGGGGGAGTCCACCAGGGATTGCAGGTGAATCTGGAATGGAGTTTGGTATGTAGGATAGACCAGCTTTGCCAGTCAATTCCTTCCAGCAGGTAGCACTTTCCAAGTCCTGGAGCTGTCATAATGGATGATGGCACTCACTGAACATGTTTCTGGGGCATATTGGGGGGTTATGGAGACACTCACTATGCCTTGGGATAGGCAGGGGACCAGTAGGAGGTGGTTGGTGCAATGGAGGTGTCACTAGAGGAGGGGCTGGACTGGGAGTCTGTGTGTGAGGAGCAAGAGATGGAGAAGAAGATCTCAATGTACTTGGGCTCAGCGACTGTGAAGGAGAGGGTGAATCCCTAGGAGGAGTGGAATGAACCACATCAGACTCATTGCCAGAATCAGTATCCAACTTGGAACTTTCATCAGAACCAGCAGAGGCCAGGACTGGAATCTCTGGAATGTCATCATGTGTATGAGTTGGTTTGGAGGGACCTGAATGGGGATGGTGCAGGGCAGATTGAGAACATCTTGGGAAAAGAGTCTTGTTGAAGATCACATGTGCTGATGTAATAACAGCATTGTTGGATGACATAAGGATGTAATTTGAGTCACTATCAGGGGCAATGCCCAAGTAGATCATCAATTGCAATCTTGGTTGTAGCTTTCCACCATGGCATTCAGCTGGGATGTGCATGTAAGCACCACAACTGAATACCCATAAGTGGTTGACAGAAGGTTTCTCCCCCTTAAGTAATGTCAGGGGGGGTATCCCAACGAAGACAGGACTGTGGGATCTGATTATAAATGTGGGTTGCATAAAGCAGAGCCCATTCCCAATAGGAGGGAGGTAGGCAAGCATGTAAACATATCACCTGTGCCTTGTCCATTAATGTGTGGATGAGGTGTTCTGCATGCCTGTTCTGCTGGTATGCATATGGGGCAGACTGTTGGATGTTTACTCCATTATCCTTCAGGAACTCCCTGAATGTGCCAGAGGTGTATTTGCCTCCAGCATCAGATCACCAATGTTTTATCACAGCATTGTACTGATTGCAGACAAAGGCAAACCATTGCTTAGTTGCCTGGAGTGTCTGATCCTTGGACCTTATCAAGGTGGTTCAGGCCATAGATGTAAAGTCATCATAAAAGACTGTTGCGAGTACACGTGTTACATACACGGGAAGGTCTCTCACATACCTTTGGTTGGTTGGGTTGAGTGACTTACATCGGGTGATGGTGGTATCAAATAAAGAATCGATTAGAACTCAGCTCTGCTGAGTCTGAAGCTAAATACATAACACGTGTGAACTAATTACTATGTATGTAACATAGAGTCCGTTCAACACTCCACCTTGCTAAGCATACGGTAGATGCGTAAAGCATTAAAACAGAGGGTAGTACTTTTTACTTGGTGGAGTTAAACTCCAGTCCGAGCTGGGAGCAGAATTCATTGAACTTGACATGTCCAAGGTTCTTGGTGAACATATCGGCAGGATTGTCAGTCCCAGGGATATAGAAAAGCTCCACTAGCTTGTGGACCATGACTGCGTCATGGATAAAATGGTATTTCACACGGATGTGTTTGTTGCGCTTTTCAGTCACAGGGTTTTGCACAATGAATAAACTACCCTGGTTGTCGCCACAGATGGGGATAGGTTTCAGCTTGTAGCCGAGCTCACCCATCATCTCATGGATCCACATGCATTGGCACGAGCAGTTGCTCAGTGCCATATATTCTGCTTCAGTGGAAGAGATGGCGGTGGTTTTTTGTAAGTGTGAATTCCACAAAAACACACCATCGGCCATCTTAAGATAGAAGCTGGTTTGAGAGTGCGTGGTATTAATGTCCTGCGCCCAATCTGAGTCAGTACAGGCAAGAATGCCTTTTCCGGAGGAACTGTTGTAGAGTAGGGAGTAGTCCCGGGTTCTGATAAGGTACCAGCAGATATACAGAGCTCTATTGAGATGTTCCTGCAATGGGTTGGCTGACATGCGTGCTAGTTGGGTAACTGCATACACAATGTCTGGACGGGTGCCAATCATAAGATACAGCAACGAGCCGATCACGGTCTGAAAACGTGTCTGTAATTCATGTTGGACCGGTGCATCGTTCTTCACTGGGTAATAACCCTGTGGGAGTGGGGTAGGCATGGATTTGGCATTGGTCATGCCGCATCGTTCAAGCACCTTGTCGAGGTAATCCTTTTGGTCGATTCGGATGTTACAACTTTCTTGATGAATATTCATTCGGAGGAATTTGGATGGCTCTCCGAGATCACGACATTCCCACTTCTTCATGAATGCAGCCTTGATCTTGTCTACAAAGATCTTGTTGGGGCCACAGAAGAGGGCATCGTCTATGTAGACTATCGCTAGACAGATGTCTTTGCCTTTGCAATAAATGAAAAGTCCGGCATTGGTTTTTAACCATTTGAAGCTGAGTTCTGCCATGGATGCATCAAGCGCTTTCCACCAGGCTAAGCCGGCTTGCTTGAGTCCATAAAGTGCGTGCAGTAGGTGGAGGACTTTGCCTTTTTGGTCGGGAGGCATGAACCCCTCAGGAAATTCCATGTAGATCTCCTCATCCAGTTTACCATACAGGTATGCGGAGTGTACGTCAAGCCCAGAAATGTGCCATCCTTCCAGGGCTGAGAGGGCGAATATACATTGCACTGTCTCAAAACGTACAACTGGGGAAAAGACTTGGTCAAAGTCTAACCCTTCAACCTGGCTAAAGCCTTTGGCTACCAGGTGGGCTCTTTTACGACCATCTGACTTTTGATCAAAGACCCAATGGTTTTTAATCACCTTTCGGTGTTGTGGGTGCAGAACGACTTCGTAGACCTTTCAGTCCTTCAGCATTTGTAGCTGGTCTTCACAGGCTTTAAGCCAATCCTTTTGCTCCGATTTCAGAAGCTTCTGGATGTCGCAGAAAGTCCATTCGCGTAGATTTGGGGATGCCCCGAAAGCAGAATCATGCAGGATAGCACGATTGCAGAGGTACAAGACCAAAGCATCTCCCCCTTCCCGTGTGAGATGGTCAACATCATCCTCAGAAGTAGGAGATGGGGGGAGTCCACCAGGGACTGCAGGTGAGTCCGGAACTGAATCTGGAACTCGGGATGGGCCAGCTTCGCCGGTAAGGTCCTTCCAGTGTGACTCACTTTCTAGGTCCCGGAGTTGTCACAAAGGATGACGGCGCTCACTGAAAATATTTCTGGGGCACATCGGGGGGTTGTGGAGATGCTCACTACACCTTGGGATAGGCGGGGGACCAGCTGGTGGTGGTCTGTGTGACAGAGGTGTCACTGGAGGAGGGGCTGGACTGGGCGTCCGGGTGTGAGGAGCAAGAGACGGAGAAGAGGATCTCGACATGCTTGGGCTCAGCGATGGTGAAGGTGTGGGTGAATTCCTGGAATCCAAACTGGACTCTTCGCCGGAAGTAGATTCTGACTCGGAACTCTCATCGGAACCAGCGGAAGCTGGAACTGGAACTTCTGGAACCTCGTCATGAGTGTGAGTTGGTTCCGGGGGACCTGCATGGGGACGGTGTGGGGCAGATCGAGAGCATCTCGGAAAGAGAGTCTTGTCGAAGATCACATGAGCCGATGTGACAATGGCATTTGTCGGTGACATAAATATGAAATTTGAGTCGCTACCAGGAGCAACACCTAGGTAGATCATCAATTGCGATCTCGGCTGTAGCTTTCTGCCACAGCATTCTGCAGGAATGTGCACATAGGCACCACAACCAAATACCCGAAGGTGATCAATGGATGGTTTCTCCCCCTTAAGTAATGTCAGGGGGGTATCCCATTTCAGCCGAAGCTGTGGGGTCCGGTTATAAATGTGGGTTGTGTGAAGCAGAGCCCATTCCCAATAGGAGGGAGGTAGGCAAGCATGTAAATGCATAGCCTGTGCCTTGTCCATTAATGTACAGATTAGGCGTTCCGCACGCCCATTCTGCTGGTGTGCATATGGGGCGGACTGTTGGATGTTTACTCCATTGTCCTTTAAGAAATCCCGGAAGGCACCGGAAATGTATTCACCTCCAGCATCAGATCACCAGTGGTTTATCACGGCATTGTACTGATTGCAGACAAATGCAAACCATTGTTTGGTTGCACAGAGTGTCTGATCCTTGGACCTTATCAAGGTGGTCCAGGCCATGGATGTGAAATTGTCATAGAAGACGACTGCGTACTTGTAGTTCGAGTATGACGCTACTCGAAGGACTTTAAGTCCGAGTGTATTAACTCAAAGGGAGTGGTTGCCCGCATCTCACTAAGAGGAAATGGACAATTTGGCTGTTTGCCAAGCTGACACCCTTGACAGAGGCCAGTTTTTGATGGGATCTTCACATCAGGAAAACCCTTCAGGTGCTTTTTAGTGTGCCTGATGACATCGGGGGATGAATGTCCGAGATGTCGGTGCATGAGTTCATATTCGATCTCAGAGGCAAGTGACAACATGCTTGAAGGCACATCATCTGGGAAGATTGGTTTGGCGCGAAGCCAATACATGGTTTGTCCACCATGACTGTGGAACTCCAAGTAAGCTTCCTTGAAGCATTGGTCCCAGATAGTAAGATATCTGGGCCGGGCGCGAAGCGTGAGGCAGGTGTTCTGCAGGAGGGTGCCCATTGACACTAGTTGGACAGCACACGAGGGCATGTGCATGACGGGTGATAGGCGGCATATGTGGTTGCCAAACCTTAGCAAAATGGTGCCTCTACCTATGATAGGTGATCGGCCGTTGGTGGTGGAAGCCCATTGGGGCTGGTCGAACTTCTGATACTTGACGAAGTCAGAGCAATCAGGTGAGAAGTGAGCCAAAGCTCCTGAGTCAAGCAGCCACATGTCTGATGGGACCTTGTGGTTGTGCGCTTTTTCCTTTCCTTTGCTGTCCTTACTGCATGTATCACACTGTGTGAACTCATGTGTAGCAGATTTATTCGAACTATCTACTACAGGAAACGTGTATATACAATTTACCTGCGGCAAATTTAATTGTGCGTCAGTACCTGATGTAGATGGGGAAGGGGATATGCACTGCGATGTGGACTCCATAAAGAAGCCCTCAATGTACTCGTCATAGGCATCTTCGCCTAGACTGACAACGTCCTCATCGACCTCCATAATGCCGGTTGTTCCAGCAAGCGGGACTTCCGCAATCCGTTGGGAAAGCAGGGTGGAGAGGCGGTTGGAGAGGGATTGCTCCATGCGAGCACACTTGGAGCGGTGGTTTGCAACCAGTTTGAGGTTGCAGAGGGTGGAGGAGGTTGCAGGGACCTTGAGGCGTCGTGCGAGGGAGACGGTTTCCTTGGTTAGAGGAAACGCTGGCGGCCCATAGTGGGTCGCACCGGATGTGTGTGTGTTGCAGTGGGGGTCAGGGATGGGCGACATGAACGTGGTGGTGGCAGGGGCGATGATGGTGGTGGAGGTGAAGGCAAAGGAGGCTGAGGCTTGGGCAGCCTCTGCCTGCTTCTTCTCCTTTCGGGTCTTCTTCTTCTCCTTGCCCTTTTCCTTGCCCTTTTCAGAGCAGTTACCCTTCTGCACTTTCTGGTTGGTATTCCCCTTGGAAGAGGAACCACCTTGTTGTTGTTGCTGCTGCTGTTGGGAGAACTGGGGTTCCCCCTGCTGCCATTTGATGGTGCTGACTTTGTTGGCCTGTTGGGGCCAGGAGTCCTTGGTGGGACAGCACTGCACGTATGTTTGCCACGACACTTCAACTTGTCAGGAGATTTCATCAACGGTGGGGACCGTCTTGACAACTACACCTGCTGAGTTAGTCTCGGACTTGGTGGCGGCGATAGCGGTGGCGACATGGTCAGCATACTTGGGGATCTTAGTGATCACGATTAACGACTTTATTTTGTTGTCAACCGGGTACCCAAAGTCGGATAGCTGGGAGAAGAGGGTGTCAAGCTTTGAAAAACTTGACACGGGCGAATTGTTGTCAGGGATGGTGAGACCCATAAGGGCCTTGAACTCCGTAATGGCGGAGGAGACAGTCGGGTTGTTGAAACATTTCTCGAGTTTGATGAGTATGTTTTCGGCGTGGTCGCTGAAGTCAATGCCACACTCGTGAACATGTCATTCGCAAGTGAGTGCGATTGCACCAGTGGCCTTGTCATCATCCTTGTCCCAGTCCTCCTGCTTCTCCTCAGCACAATGGACTTCGTCGGCTGGAGGTGTGTAAGCAGCTTGGGTCACTTGACCGTTGCTGTCTACGATCTGTGCGGTTGCGACAGGGACTGAGGGTCTGAGCTTCATGATGCGGGAGTAAACCCCGATGGAGCGAAGGTAGTCGTCCATCTGGGACCGCCAGGCATGGTAGTTTGTGCCATTGAGCTTGACGATGGTGGAGAGGGAGGTGGAAGACATGTTGGTGATCTGGCGGGGATAGACGTTAGCATGGGTACCTTAAATGATAAGTAAAAGGGATGGGATGAACTGCGTCGCTGAACGTCCAGAGCCCAAAAACTCAGGGGACATAGTCTCCCCTTGTTTTGAGATGGAGAGCAGCTGCTCTGCGTGGCTTTCGCTTTGCAAAGCATCTGGTGGAACTTAATCCGCACAGACGGCTCTAATGTTCACCATTCGGGGGTGGAACTTAATCCGCACCCTGAAGGCACCTGAATGGCAGGCGGAACTGAATCCGCACCGACCAACAGTCAGGTAAGGATGAGAGAGCAGGTATCCTGCGTGGAACGCTGGATGGCTGCTCGGGGCTCATAACCTGTTGTGAGTACACGTGTTACATACATGGGAAGGTCTCTCACATACCTTTGGTTGGTTGGGTTGAGTGACTTACGTCGGGTGATGGTGGTATCGAATAAAGAATCGATTAGAACTCAGCTCTGCTGAGTCTGAAGCTAAATACATAACACGTGTGAACTAATTACTATGTATGTAACATAGAGTCTGTTCAACAAAGACAACTGCATACTTATATTTCAAGTAAGATGCTACCTTGAAGGACTTTAAGTCTGAGTGGATTAACTCAAAGGAAGTGGTTGCCCACATCTTGCTAAGAGGAAAGGGATGATTTGGCTGTTTGCCAAGCTGACACCCTTGACAGAGGCCAGTTTTAGATGGGATCTTCACATCAGGAAAATCCTTCAGGTGTTTTTTAGCATGCCTGATAACATTAGGGGATGAGTGTCCAAGACGTTGGTGCATGAGCTCATATTTGATCTCAGAGGCAAGTAACAACATGATTTTAGGCATGTCATCAGGGAAGATGGGTTTGGCATGAAGCCAATACATGGTTTATCCACCATGACTGTGGAACTCCAAATAAGCTTCTTTAAAGCATTGGTTCCAGATAGTGAGGTATCCAGGCCTGGCACAAAGTGTGAGGCAGTGGTTCTGCAATAGTGTTATGATTAGTGATACCCCCCTATCCTTTTTTCCATTGTTACATAATAACCTGTCTCAGTCCTCTTTTGGTTCTTTTGCTATGCAACATGGTAACATTGATATCCCTTCATATTCTAGATTTTACCATGTCTATTTATGCTTACTATCTATTTTCACCTAGAGATCCTTGATAGATTTCCTATGCATTTCCACCCATGCAGCTTGCACTATTTATTCTCTTTATTTTCTCATCATCACCCATAGCCTCTGATTGCAGTTCCTTTGCATAGACTTGCATAGCTTTATACTTAGTTTATGCAGCCCTATGGCTATCCATTGACTCACAGT
>JBBPLE010000851.1:0-12134 GCA_038089675.1 Boletales sp. KT-2023b
AGCTGAGGATACATCAAGTATAACAACAGCTTAAGTACTGTGAGAAATGGAAACTAATGGAATGCCATAGAAGGTTTGTTATGAAGCAAATGAAGATAGAACATTTCATGAGAAACAGAAGCAAAGATAACAAGAATAGAAAATGGAAATGAATGATGTGTGGCGAACATGTTGTATGTTCTAAAGCACTCTAAAGAAGAAAAAAATACTGGATTGGGCTGGTTTATCATGCACAGAAATTTGAAATGTAACACCCTGCACTGCCAGGCATACTGGGTCAAGACTCAGGGGGTTGTGCCAAAGCATGAGCCTGAGAACAAGTGAACATAAGTGAAAGTTAGGAGGCACACAAGAGGGAAGTTTGAGTATATTGTCAAGTCCACTTCCTCTGCTTGTGTGCAGAGGTCAGACGTAGGTCAAAGAGGTAGAGGTATGGAGTCCTGGGTGAGACCAGGTCAGAGGGGTGAGAGCATCAACTTCAGGTAATGCCTGTGCCCTTGTGTGGTCCCAGCTCTCATATTTCAGAGAATGGACAAGGACAATGACTACAGTAGTTGGAGGACTACCATGGCAGAGGTGACCAAAGTTGGACATAGGGGAGGGAGCAAGTGAAGGGAGACAAGCAGAGGGGCAGATGAATTCAATACTCAAACTGAGGGACTAATCCTCAGCAACTAAGTCCTTAAATACATGAGGGTCTACTATACTACAGGGATGTAGGGATGAAGAGGTGACAGAAGTGCACAGTCCCACATGGTGCTACATTCTTATGGCATACTCCATGGTGACAACCAGGGTGGACAGCAAGATGGAGATGGACCTCCCTGAGGGTCATTGTTACACTTACCCTGGGTAGAGACAAGTGTAGACCTAACAATAATCACCTAGGTCAAGGACAGGGGCTGGGGATAACGTACTGATGTAAGTCAGGGACTTTGAAGATGAAGACTAAAGGTTCTCATGGTCAAGGGTGTGTTCTTATGTCAGATGATGTCAAGGATCTCCCAGAAGGATCACAGAGGTTCTGGGTGGCTAAAGACAAAGGTCGATGAGGAGGAGGCACTAAGGCCAAGCTTTAGGGAAGACTCAAGAGGAGGACTGAGAGTGAAGGCAAAAACCTAAGGTAGGAATTGCTTGGCTTTTACTGTACATGTGTGGCCAGTATTTATACTATGTAGTGCCAGTCATACTGAGTCACTATGAGTTGACAGATAGCCATGGGGCTGTGTGAATTAAGTATAGAGCTATGCTATTCTGTGCAAAGGAGCTGCAATCAGAGGCTATGAATGATGATGGGAAAATAAAGAGAATAAATAGCATGGGCTGTGCAAGTGGGAATGCATAGGAAATCTATTGTGGATCTCTAGGTAAAAATAGATAGTAGGCATAAGTAGACATGGTAAAGTCTAGAATGTGAAGGGAAATCAATGTTACTGTGTCACATAGCAAGAGAATCAAAAGAAGATTGAGACAGATTATTATGTAACAAGGAAAGAAAAGATAGAGGGGTATCACTGATCGTAACATTACCCCCTTTGTATGGCAAAGCCACTGGATTTGCTTTAGTCAAAAGTGGCTTCTTCATTGGTGACCACATCCTCATCTCCCCACATGTCCTGCCATCTGTGGTAGTATTCGGTACAGCCCCAATTGTGGCCATGAAGGGATCCACATTTTTCACAGCCTCGGTGGTTGATAGTAGGGATATTGTCAGGGTTGGTTCCCCAATTGTTGGTACAATGGGGGCAGGGGCGATTTGGGCAAGAACGATGGGTATGTCCTGGGGCACAGTGGCGGCAGTGGTCACATTGATGTTGTCTGCAATTGAGGGTTTGGTGGCCTCAGTAACAACATCTATTGCAACACAAGGGATTGGTGGAAGGGGTCACAGGAACTTCATTCCAATTGGTGGTAGCTCCTGTGTCCAAGAGGATGGTACCCATGTTTGGATGTGGGGTAGGGAGGTGGGTGGCAGTGTTGCACCTGGATAGGTCCATGAGTGCAGCTGCAGCTCATAGGCTGGCAGGGGTGTGGTGGAGATGGAAGTTGGTGGTGACAGGGGGTACATTCTCTTGGTTCTCAGTGGGGGAGTGCTGGTGAAAAGGATGAATGGGGATGAGGAAATCAACTAAAGATGGGGGAGTATGGGGAGTGAATGAAGGTCATCTGTACAGGTAAGCACATCATTCCTCAGTGATGAGGTTGAGGGCGATGGTGGTGATAACTTTGGTGATAGTGCCATATGGAAGGATGTGTTTGATGAAGTGGCCAAACCCCAGATGGTATAGGTTATCTAGGGCCTTTTCCCTCAACTGTCCTACTATGGTCCATAGCAGGGCATTGGAGGATCTGTAGGTGATTGAAAGATTCCTAATGAGGGATGCAGTTTTATCAAATGTGGCAATGGTGGTGATGACTTCCAGAGACATTTGATAAGTCAGATGTTGTTCTAAGGCTGATTGGGGAGCTTCCTGGGAAAGAACGTGGGTGAAGAGGATATGTCGGTTGGGGTGGTGGAGGTGGTGTATATGGATGGGGAGGGAGGGAGGGGATGGCAGGGAAGTGGGAAGTCCTGGGGGGGAAGTGGGAGTGGGTGATTGGACAATGGGACTAGTGGTTAGGTCATCTAAGACAATGTCGGGGATGCATAGGACAATTTGGAGGATTTGTTCCTCAATAGCAGTGGAGGCAGAGGGGGGTAGGACTGGAGAGGCAGAGGGGAAACTGATAGGAGGGGGGGTGGGGGAGCTGGAAGAGACGGAGATGGAAGAGGTGGCAGACATAGTGATTAAAGTTTGGAAAGTGAGGTGGTTTGAGTGCATTTGGGGTTTTTGGATGATGGAGAGAGAGTGTTGAAAAGGAGGTTTTTATAATTTTTGAGAATGTCCTGTGCATGCTCTAGATCCTTTTCAGGGAGCCACAAGTCATCTTCTGGTGGATAGCCTTTCCATCACACAAGATACTGCCTCTGGGAATAGTTGCCACAATGTCTGATGATTTTTTCTATTTCATATTCCTCTTCCCCTTCAATCAGATCTGGTGGAGGGGCTGGGAAGTTGGGGCTGTGTATCTCATTCTCATGGTAATGGGAAAGCAGAGAGGTGTGGAATACATTGTGAATTTTCCATGTTTGGGGTAGGCAGAGTTGATAGGTGACTTGGGATAGGACTTTTGTGATGGTGATGGGGCCTTCTCATTTGGTGGAGAATTTAGGGGTGATGATGTTTCATTTAAGGTTTTTGGCATTTAACCAAACTTTATCTCCTTTAGCGAATGGAATGAATTTCCCATGATACCTGGATTTCATAAGCTGGTGTGCAAGATCATGCACAGCCAGGGCTTCATCACAGGCAGCCAAGAGTTCCTTGAGACATTGTTCTAAGGCTGGTAATCATGACTTGGAAATAACCATGGGGAGGGGGTGGGGTTCATAGCCCATCATAAGGAAGAATGGGGACTTCTGGGTGATGGAATGAGGGCAGTGGTTGTGTGTGAATTCTGCCATGGTGATGTGTTCAGCCCAGATTGTCGGGTTGTTACCACAAAAGATCCATAGGTACATTTCCACTTCTTGGTTGACTCGTTCTGTTTCCCTATCAGTTTGTGGATGGTAGGCAGTGCTGAGAGAAAGATCATAACCAAGGAGTTTTCCTAGTTCTTTGGTGAAGGCTGAGGCAAATTGTGGTCTGCAATCTGAGATGATTTTGTCATAAAGACCAAATTGTTTCCAGACTTTATTGAGGAAGAGTGTGGCAATTCCCTCAGCTGTAGCAGTTTTCTTAGTTGGACACAAAATTACCCCCTTTGTATGTCCGTGGTTGACCATGACCAATAATAAGTCAAAGCTGTCCAAAAGGGGAAGATCAGTGATTAGATCACAGGAGATTTGCTGGAAGGGGCAGGATGATTTGGAGGGGATAGGGAGTGGGGGGGGGGGTGGAGGGGGGGGTATCCATCTTGGTGCATTGGCAGTGAATGCACCCTTCGACATATTTCCTAATGAAGGTGGCCATTCCTGGCCACCAAAATTTGGAAGCTACTAGTTGTCGCATTTTTAGGTAGCCAGGGTGTCCAGCTGAGGCATGAGAATGGTGTCTGGCTATGACTGAGCATCAGAGTTCAAGGTCATTTGGAACATAGACCCAATTTTGGTAGGTGAGAATACCAGTGCCATACTTCCAGTCAGAGAGGTGAGAATGAAGTTGGGAAGGGACTTCACCATCTAAGGCTTGGAGGGAGTCGAGGACTAGGGGGTCAGCGATGGAGGAGGAGTGAAGTTTATTGGTCAGGGCAGTGTCGATCATATTGACGAATAAGGAAGGAGGGAGAAGTGTTACATCATGATTATCCTGTTTGTCATCAGGAACCAGATCAGGGTGGCAAGAGAGAGCATTGGGTCCAGCCAAGTCTTTTCCAGCTACATGAATCAACCAGAGATTGAAGTCAGCAAGATCAAGGAGCCATCTTGCCTGCCTTTGATTGAGATTCTGCAGTTGTTTGAAGTAGGTCAAGTTCTTGTGGTCAGTAAAGACTTGGATGGGTGTGGGGTGACCTCATAAATAATGTTTCCACATTTTGAGGGCTCGGATTATGGCAAGGAGTTCACAATCATAAATGTTGTAGTTTCATTCAGCAGGAGAGAAGGATTGGGAAAGGTATGAGCAAGGTTTCCAATCCCCATTTTTGTCTGTTTGGAGGAGGATTCCTCCCAAGGCATACTTGGAAGCATTGGTGGCTATAGCAAAGGGTTTACTGAGATTGGGGAATCTGAGGATGGATTGTTCCAGGAATTTGGTTTTGAGTTTCTGGAATGCATTGTTGCAATCTGGGGACCAGTCCCATGCATGGTTTTTCTGAGTAAGATCTAGGAGGGGATGTGCAAGGTTGGAGTAGTTTGGAATGAATCATCTGTAAAAATTTGCAAATCCCAGGAAGGAGCAGATATCTTTTACTTTGGCTGGAACTGGCCATTTCTGGATGCCATCCAATTTGATAGGGTTCATAGCAAGAGTTCCTGGTTTGATGATCATTCCCAGATATTCTACTTTTGGGGTGGCGAATTTGCATTTTTCCAGCTTAAGGTGAAGATCAAGTTCCTTCATTCGCTGGAAGACACATTTGGTGTATTCCATATGGGTTTTCTGGTTGGAGGAAAAGATAAGGAGATCATCCATGGAAATAATCAACCATCCTTCAGCAATCATATCCTGAAAGGAGTTGTTCATAAATTGTTGGAATGTGGGGGGGGGAATTTGATTGCCTGAAGAACATGACTGTTGGTTCAAAGAGTCCTCAATGGGTGATGAAGGCTACCTTCCATTGGTGTCCATCTTTGATTTGGACATTGTTATAACCCCATCAAACATCAAATTTGGTAAAGAGCTTGGCATCTTTGAGCTTGTTGATGAGGTCAGAGATCAGGGGGAGGGGGTAGGCATCTTTGATGGTATGATTGTTGAGGTATCTATAATCTTGGCAGGGGTGTAGTCCTCCATCTTTCTTTTTGACAAAAAAGAAAGGGGATGCTTGTGGAGAATTAGACAGATGAATTTTTCCAGATTTAAGATTTTCATCAATAAAGTTATCAGTGGCTTTACATTCTTTGGGAGTGAGGGGATAGATTTTGGAGACCTTAGGTATGAAAGTTTCATCTAGGTTTATTTCATGGTCATAGGATCAGGATGGAGGGAGGTGATGAGCAGCATTTTCTGAAAATACTTCCTTGAATTCCTCATATTCAGAGGGAAGGGTGATGGTATCTGTTGTATTTTTTGCCTCAATGGCTAGTTTAGTTGCTGTCATAAAAGCCTGGACGTAGTCTTTTCTGAAAGGGTGTTGGAATCCGAATTGGGCAGCACGATGAGTGATCCAGTTTATCATTGCTTGTTCACAGAAATCTCCTGGCCTTTCTTGGTCTAGATATCTGCAGAGGAGACTTTCTTTTCAATTCAGGTTTAGCAGCATATGGTTCATAGGTCAGAGGGTAGTTTTTGGAATGTAAAGTTCCTTGGTTTGATCTTGTTTTTCAGGGATCATTACCGTTCCTTTGGTCCAGTCAATTGTGGGGTTTGTTTCTTTCAACCAAGGGTGTCCTAAGATGATATTTTCTTTTCCACAGTGCATTACATGGAAATGGATTCTTTGGATGATGTTATCAAAGTGCATCAGGATGTGGGTGGTGAATTTGATATCTCCATTTTGGTTTTGGGTTTGATCCACATTTCTAACCAGAATGGAGATAGGGAGTTTTTCAAGGGGGAGTTTCCATTATTTGGCAAAATGCCAATTGATACATGAGATGGTTGCACTGGAATCTACCAGTGCTTGGGTTCCAATGTCTTGGGATGTGCTCAGGATTGAAATGGGAAGATAAATAGCATTTCGATAACTTTGAGAAGTAAGTACAGGAGCACATCTAGTTGGGGAGGGGGCCTGTGTTGGGTTGGGCCTCCTCTCTAAAAACCTGAGACATGGTTGACTTCCATGTCATTGTTGTCACTTTCTTTGATTTCTTCTATGGTGGTGGCAGTAGTGGTCTGTCAGACATTTCTAGGGGTGGGACAGCTGGGGAATTTGGCACATTTGTTTGCATTGTGTCCTGGTTGACGACATCAGAGGCATAACCCCTTTTCAAAGCATTGTTTATGTTCTTTCAGGGTTAATTTCCCAATTTTGATGGCATCAATGTCCATTGCATTAGGATCACATGTAGGTCGAGTGTGGGAATGTGTTTGGAATGAACGGTATGGGGTATGAGGGGGGTTTCTGCTTGATCATGTGATATCATCGGCTTTCTGGAATTGGCTGAGGAAATGTATTGCTTTGTTGTACCATTCATCAATCTTGGTTGGTACCATATCCATAGACATGATTTGTTTCATGAGGTTTACCATAACTCCAGCAGTGAAATACCCAATTAGGACATTTTCATTGGAGATTTCAGAGATCTGAATGTGATTTCTAAATTTGGTGATGTATTGGGTGAGATTGGCCATAGAGTTTCCTTTCATTCATAATGAATTAAGGGCTGTGATGGATACAGCTTTGCTGTCATGATGGTAGAAGGTGGTCTGGAAAGCTTCTTTGAAGTCGTCCCAGGTGATATCTTCGCTTCCTGCTAGGACTTTGATGCAGTAGGTTGCTGCCCAGGTAGCAGCAAACCCCTTTGTCTTATAAGATAGAGCATATGCCACTTTCTTCATATCATTGTTGTATACTTCATCATTGACCATAAAATAGAATACTACTGAGGTGAACCATGCTTTGGCAGTGGCATAGCTTCCATCAAAGTGATCAGGAGGGGTGATGCAAAGTTCTATGGATTTATGGGGTGGAGGTGCTAGTTCACTCACACTGATGGAGGGAATGGGGGATGATGGTTCTGTGGGAATAAATGGGGGTAGGGTCTGAGGGTGAGGAACTGGTGTGGGGGTGATGGTAGATGGGACGGTTCCTCTAGTGAAGTGGAGGTGTCATGTGAGGGCTAGTGGGGAGGGGGGTGTGGGTATCCTGGTCAGGAATAATTGTGTGGATAGTTTGTTGGATAGGTGAGCATTGATGGGGTTCTCATGGGCTGGGATGTAGAGATCCTCATCTTCTACATCTGTGGGTACTGGGGTGGTAGGATGTGAAGAATCTGAGTCAGAGGGATGGGTTTCTTGAATGTGTTCTTGGTAGAAGCATGAGTCTGGGGTTCGAAGGTTGCCTGGAGGCCTAGGGTTTCTGGGGCACTGGTGTGAAATGGTGGGATCTACTAGATAGTAGTCCTATTGAGGAAGAAGCAATTCCTTTTGTTACACTTGCCCTGGGTAGAGTCAAGTGTAGACCTAACAATAATCGCCTAGGTCAAGGACAGGGGCTGGGGATAACGTACTGATGTAAGTCAGGGACTTTGAAGATGAAGACTAAAGGTTCTCATGGTCAAGGGTGTGTTCTTATGTCAGATGATGTCAAGGATCTCCCAGAAGGATCACAGAGGTTCTGGGTGGCTAAAGACAAAGGTCGATGAGGAGGAGGCACTAAGGCCAAGCTTTAGGGAAGACTCAAGAGGAGGACTGAGAGTGAAGGCAAAAACCTAAGGTAGGAATTGCTTGGCTTTTACTGTACATGTGTGGCCAGTATTTATACTATGTAGTGCCAGTCATACTGAGTCACTATGAGTTGATGGATAGCCATGGGGCTGTGTGAACTAAGTATAGAGCTATGCTATTCTGTGCAAAGGAGCTGCAATCAGAGGCTATGAATGATGATGGGAAAATAAAGAGAATAAATAGCACAGGCTGCACAAGTGGGAATGCATAGGAAATCTATTGTGGATCTCTAGGTAAAAATAGATAGTAGGCATAAGTAGACACAGTAAAGTCTAGAATGTGAAGGGAAATCAATGTTACTGTGTCACATAGTGAGAGAATCAAAAGAAGATTGAGACAGATTATTATATAACAAGGAAAGAAAAGATAGGGGGGTATCACCAATTGTAACAGTCATTGACAGCAAGCAACAGCAAGGTGTAATTGGTCAGGGTGGGACTATTGGGCAGTTGATCAGAGACAGGGAAGTGGAAGTAGGTGCAGAGGTGAGTGGAGGTGAGTAGAATGGGATGTCAGAGGGGTGGACAGATAGCAGGGAGGGCAGAGAAGTGGGAGTTGGGTTGGTGAATGGTATGGGACATGACACTTACACAATTATCTTTTGACTATGCTTCCTTCTGCACCACCATTGCTGAAACAGTGACCACAGCCAGCTTTACAGCTGACACCATATCCAGGAAAATTCTTTCTGGGATTGACCTCTGAGGATCACATCAACCACTTTCTTTGAGAATTTCCAATGTGGAGCAGAATGGAGTAAGTAATGGCACATTTCACACCAATGTGATTTGTTGCAGACCACCAAAGACTAATCAATGGTGTTCCAAACAGACTCAGCATGCCATATGCAGATCTTTCCATGGTGGACCATCATGAGGATGAGGCCATTATGGCAATCTTTGGTAATCCTCCTATGCTGATCATCAGTGCTCTAGGTTCAAGTCACATCAGAACCATCCTAAGAAAGGATGAGACACAAAGGGAAAAGGTAAAGCTAAGGCAAATAAGATAGTTGGTGATGGTTTTGCTCACACCATCATTGTTGATGAGAATATGGACATTGAACTAAATGAAGTCATAGAAGAAACTCATCAAGAGTTTGTTGAGCAAATGCAGAAAGAAGTCATATGGCCTGATAACATTGCACATGAAGATGTGCATATGTTTGATGATGTCACTGAAAGCATGGACTTCAACACTTGGCAGGAGGGTAATTCCAATGACACCATCAAGATTGACACAGGTATGAATATTGGTTCCTTGCGTTCCTTTTGTCCCTGCTCTCTCTCAATCTGAGTTAGCAGGAGCAGGACCATCTAGATATAGACAAGAGATACTGTTACGATTCACTTCTTTTTCCTTCGTTACTCTTCATTACGATAGACCGGCCTGACCCGGTATCTTTTACCTTCTTTAGAGTGCTCTAGAACATGCAACATGTTCGTCGCACACCTTTCATTTCCGTCTTCTATTCTTGCTATCTACGCTTCTATTTCCTGTGGAAGGTTCTATCTTCACTTCGCTTAGTCACCAACCTTCCACAACCTTCTATTACCTTCTATTCTTCGCAATACTTAAGCTGTCGTCTTACTCAATGTAACCCCAGCTTAGTCCTGCTCAATTCTACCTTGACCACCTTGACTCCCTCGTCGACTTCTCGTCGGACGATCTCCTTGACTCCTTTTGTTGACTTATCGTCAGATGACTTCTTTGAACCTCTCGTCGACTCTTCGTCGGACAACTCCTTGAACTCCTCGTCAACTCTTCATTGGACGACTCTTTGAACCTCTCATCGACTCATCGTCAGACGAACCCCTTGACTATTCGGCAAGCATCCCTTGACCGAATCTCTTGAACCTTGACCCTCAGTTAGTTCTTTGAGCCTACGCTCGTTCCTACCCGGACCAAGCGTAACAAAAGGACTAAGCTCCTCTTTTCGAGCTACCATCGTTGTAGTCTCTCACCATTTCCTCCCCTCGAACCCCAGGAGCCCTTGAACAGGCACTATGTCGCTCTTATCGAGTCCCCTCTGAATCTCCCCCCTCCACTGAAACCTCAGACAAAGAAACCTTCGCTCCTGCCCCTGACGTCTCTCCTCAGGAACCAACTCCTCCCCTCCCCACTCCCACCGTAACCAGACCTCTCCTCCTTCCTCCCCCATCCTCCACTCCCATTCCCCCTCGTCAGTTCGTTCCCTCACACCCACTTCTCCCCTTCCTTCCCCCACAACCCCCTCGTCCCACCATGACCTCTAAACCCGTTGAACTCCGCATTGGCACCCCTGAAAACTTTGATGGTGACTACGCCAAAGCCACGATCTGGTTGGACTCTGTCCGAACCTACCTTCTCGTCAATGAAGAAGTCTATACCACCGATGCCAAGAAGATAGCCTTCGCCCTCTCGTATATGACCAAGGGAGCTGCCCTTACCTGGGCCTCCTCCTTCCGAAAAACCGCCCTCAACGCAAACAAAGGTTTCGGTACCTATGCAGACTTCATCACCAAGTTCAACACTGCCTTCGAACACAAGGACACCGTCGCCCTCTCCATCACCTGGCTCTCATCCACCAAGATGGAAGGAAAACCCTCCCTTTCCAACCTCACCAAGTACATCTCCGAGTTCCGGAACCACATCCAGATCTGCGGGATCACTGACCAAAACGTCCTCATCGGATACTTCTCAACCGGCATCTACACCAAACTCATGCGTTGCATCATGTCTATGGACACCATCCCCACCAAAATTGACGAATGGTACACCAAATCTACTCACTTCCTTACCCAATGGGGAAGAGCCGACGATATGGTGAAACGAGGCAAGACCACCTCTCCCTCCTACCACTCGTTCTCCTCCTCCTCCTCCCGCTCCCAGAAAGACCCTGATGCCATGGACATTGATGCTATCAAAGTATCAAAGTTAACCCCAGAAGAGCGAAAACGTTGTATCGCTAAAGGACTTTGTTTCCGCTGCCAAAAGCCTGGACATCTCTTTGGTGAATGTCCGAACTTCCCTTCCCAGCCAAAGAAAACTGGAGAAAGGAAGGTTAGGAAAGTCGAAGAAGTTCCACAACTGGTAGAAGTCGAGGACGATGACGAAGAAGAAACCGTGGCCAGGATCTCCTTTGTACCCTCCAACAAGGATTTTTAAAACGGAGACCTTCCCCAACACAAGGCTCTCCCTCTTTTACGTGTGCTCCTGTACTTGTATCGTTGATTACCAAGCAGTCAATGCAAATTCCCATTGAAATCGTCAAACCTTCGCACCTAAAAGCCATTGGAACTTGTGCTCTCATTGACTCTGGAGCACAAATCTCTTGCATCGATGGGAACTTTGTTCAAAAACATTGTCTCCCAAAAGAACGACTCCCCACCCCCATCGCCGTCAAAAACATCGACCAATCCTCAAATAAGAACAGTCTTATCCGTTTTTCCACCACTCTTTATGTCTGCATCGGACAACTCTTGCACTGCGTCACATTCTACATCCTCAACTGTGGAAAAGAGAACGTAATCCTTGGACTTCCCTGGCTTAGGAAAGTCAATCCCACCATCGACTGGATCAAGCGAGAGCTATCCATTTCCCTTGACTCTGATCAATCCCAGGAGATTTATTACAACCGTACCAAACCGACTCCTGCTCCCTCGACACCTACCCCTCACCCACCTCGACATGTACAAGTCGACTCCATCTGGGATGGATGTCTCTACGATTACATGAAGAAAGACACCGAAGCTCGATACCTCCAACGAGCTAACGACAACCGAATCATCAATCGGATCATGCGCTGCAGATCTCGATTTATCCCCTCTGCCACCATTGCCAAAATTACTACGGCAACTGAACTAGCCATGGGTGCTGAGAAGGCCAAACCAAAGGCAACCCTCCCCCCTGAATACTCGTCCTTTGCCTCCGTCTTCTCGAAGGAAGCAACCGACCACGTCCCTCCCAGCCGACCCTATGACCACGAGATTAATCTCGACGACTCATTCACCCCGAAAGTTGGCAAAATCTACCCCCTATCCCCTGATGAAAAAGCCGCTACCG